>CABEEJ010001857.1:73803-104742 GCA_901482245.1 Timema douglasi
ACATCTGGCTTAGAGATGTCAGCTCCTAAGTAAGCAGAGAGCTCATTCCCCCCTTTCCCCTCCTTGGTGTACTTAAAATAAACTCAATACTCCCTAAACATCTGGCTTAGAGATGTCAGCTCCTAAGTAAGCATAGAGCTCATTCCCCCCTTTCACCTCCTTGGTGTACTTAAAAGAAACTCAATACTACCTAAACATCTGGCTTAGAGATGTCAGCTCCTAAGTAAGCAGAGAGCTCATTCCCCTCTTTACCCTCCTTGGTGTACTTAAAAGAAACTCAATAGTTCCTACACATCTGGCTTGGAGACTTCAACTCCCGAGTGAACAGCGAGCTCACTCCCCGCTGAAGGAGACAAGTGGTTACAGCTATTGCATAAAGGAACGGGATGTCTGACTTTCTAGGGCACCTGCCTCCTCATACTTGTCTGCGCGCGGGTTACCCTTCGTGGAGTAGCGTGGGCGAGACGTTTGCTGGAGTCCTTGGGATAAATAGAGTAGGAGGGGGGAGGTAGGGGTAATGAATGAACTCTCGCACACTTGGAGCGGCATGGAGGGGGTTTGTGGGGCACGCCCAACTAGTTAACAGCCTGGTACACATTTTCACCGCAAACTGTGGACAATTTGTTATTTTAAATTGCATGTCATTTAGGGAGTAAATAATGTTTTAGAAAAAACAAAAGTACATGGCTATTTATTGAGTAAGAAACTCACCAAATACTCATTTTGTACAAATTTGTTATCGCCATAAAATAAAAATTAAAACTGCAAAGACCATCCATCAGCATAAACTACTCTTAGACAATTTTTTCTAACAAATAGTCTTAGGTGTAACGTAACCCTAATAACAAGTCCATAAATTTAGATTCCACCGTTAAAACTGATGACATTTGTTATCATTGGCATCTATCTAACACCTAGTTTAACATATGAACAGATTAAATTAAAACTAGTAGCTTTATGATTCTTTTAACGTGAATAATTAGATTTTCTTGTCAGCTAGCATCTTGATCTTGTGTTAGCTAACGTCAGTTTATCATACGTGGGACATCTTCTGCACGTCTTTGTCATATGGCATCTTTATCTTGTGTTAGCTAACGTCCGCCATATTATATATGGGACAGTTTCACCATGTCCTTGTCAGATGGCCTCTTGATCTTGTGATAGCTAACGTCCGCCATATTATATATGGGACAGTTTCACCATGTCCTTGCCAGATGGCCTCTTGATCTTGTGATAGCTAACGTCCGCCATATTATATATGGGACAGTTTCACCATGTCCTTGTCAGATGGCCTCTTGATCTTGTGATAGCTAACATCAGTCTATCATAATGGGCACACAACACACTTGCCTAGTTAACATTGTCACGTTCACACATTAATACAGCTCAAAGGCGGAGCACATTTTTAAATTATAGTACACAAGATTTATTTTATGACTGAATATCTCGAGAATTATTACTGAAATATTCTATTGTTATGTTAAGTCTGAAATGAGTTTTGAGTGTGGGTTGAGAAATTATTGTGGTCGGTAGTTTACGTTCTGTCACCTGGTTAAAAAGGGGCCGAGGATATGTTTTCAGACATGTGAAAGCTTTTCGGGAAACTTTTTAATGCTTGGATACAACCTACATGATGATAATTAAAACATTATTACTAAAATACTAACAATGTTACTCGACAAAACATTAACCATTTTGACTGGCAACATTTTGTTTACAGAGAGTGCAAGCTTTTAATATAAACGTATACCATGCTATCTTGGTGATTGAACAATATTTTATAAAATGTTAATAATAGATTTTTATTTTCAGTTGTATTTCAATTAATTGAAAATTGATACTTTTAAACGAATATCGATCACTTCTTGTATCCAAAGTTCAGACCCTTAAGTTTTAAAGATTTTGTGTTTTGACACCAGTATTTGTGTTGAATTTCATGGATTTGTATTATTATTTTCAAGGCTCAGGTATGGTTATTAGTGTCCAGTCATTCATGGACAATTATTTGACCTTCACTGGGAGATGAATACCCGTTAATCACTCAATAATTTTTGAGACATATTAAAATATAAGTTATGGTATATTGTTATCGGGCTGCATATGGTTTATGGAGAGTTGCTTAACCCATATGCCATGTGGTTGATGGAGAGTTGCTCAGCCCAAATACCATGTGGTTGGAGAGTTGCTTAACCCATACTGTCATCTGATTGATTGAAAAGTTGCTTAACCCATGTTGATTGAAGAGTCACTTAACCCCTACTGGCATATGTTTGATTGAAGAGTCGATTAACCCACATTGGTAATCACGTGGTATAACTGTACACGCTCATTTAGTTTGATTTGACGATGACGGGGAGGTAATATTTGAATATCAATTAGGTATACAGAGGTTGTTTTTTACTCAATGATTCATCACTAACCCTCCACGTAAATGCGTGCACATTTCCTATAAAATGTACTTTCTTACCAACTACACTAGCTTGTTCAATACATGAGTATATTCCGAACGAGTGGAAGTGTTGAGAAATAATTTAGCTAGGCCATTCTGGTTCATTTATTCGTAATAAAATCGTGTGTTAGAAAGTGTGGGGGGAAACAGGGGCGTGGGAGGAAGGTAGGGGGTAGTATCACCTCTCCCTGCCTCCATGTTGAAATAACATTCATAGTCATGTTTTATTTATTTAGTACCACGTCTTACTACCCGTTTGGGTTAATCGCTTAAGTACCAATTACGCTATTTGGTTACGTATTGGGGGACCTGGCGGTCTAGGGGTAAGGTGTCAGACTTCTGTGCTGGCGGCCGGGGTTCAATCCTCGGTCCCGGCACAGATTTATCTGATTACCAATGCCAGGCCTCCACCGTGGTTCGGATTCCACGTTAAACTGTAGGTCCTTCATTTCATCTCACACTCACCCTACCATTGCACATTAGCGTAAGTGCGTATAAACCGAACGGGTAGTAAGACGTGGTGCTAATAATAATAATGGTTAGGTATTGGGAAGGATCAATATAGAGGAAGTGAACACTAATTTTCTTGGAAGGAGAATGGAAAACCATTTAGGAAAATCCACCCTGGTTCACCCGAGCGAGATTCGAAACTCTTTATTTCCCCGTCCTTGGCAGTCTAGCTCAAAACGAAACTAGCGTGATAGTTAACTACGCCACCGATGAGTGTCATAGTCATGTTTAAATTGACTCCATACAATGGTTTGGTTAAAAATGAAAGGTCCACTCCAATTCGAAAATAACCTTTGATAGACAAAAATGAAATAGCATAGCTATAAAATCTTATTATTTACAATATTTTTTTATTATCTATTTCCTCCCGCTTTCCCCTTGAAGATCCACCTCCACGGAAAAGACTCACTTCCCCTTTTCTCACCTCAAAAACTGTGACCCCTCCCTCCCCCCTTGGAAAGTTCAACAAGATCATTTACCTCCACCGAGTTCCGACGAGGCTCAACCCAAGAGACCAAAACAGCTTTAGCTTGTTTTATGATGGGTTTTTTTATTTACTAAATATATGTGTCCGCTATAAAATTTAAATGAAGAGTACATGATAGTAGGGTTTTAGTTGGCCTTAATGAATTTGTTGATACTGGTTTTTTGTACCTGAAAATTCAGGTGCACTCAACTTTTTGAACATGTTTATGATAGATAGTAGTTCTGATAGGCTAGGCGGGGGTGAAGTGCGGGTAGTAAAAACTTTCTTTAATCACGAAGGTGTAATTAGTGTATTACATTTTTTTTTGTACATTAAAATAATGTATTTAATCTAGTTTTATTGCAATTCGTTGAACCATGAGAGGAATCTAGTTTGACATTTCAGAAGGACATAAATATTAGTCAATTCCTTTACGACGCTCATAATAAATAGAGTAAAATGCTGGTAATAACAACTATTATATAATTTATGTTTGAAATTTTTTTTTTAATTATATAAGAAAAATATAATTGATACTTTTTTTTCACAAATGTTATTTTTAATAACTGATTTGTACCCAAAAGAAAATGCATAGTTACACGCCTGGGGAGATGATGGGAAAATGTTTCAGTGGAAGAACCTCACCCTAGACGCGGACTGTCCGGATTCGAATTACGGTCCAGTACCTTCAGAGCTGTGTGTGAGAGTTGGACCCGTCGACACTGATCTATTGCTTTCTAAACAATGGACATTTGGAGCACATTGGAATCAACATTGATAGCATTTTACTATAGTATTAATGTGTTTACATGTGTATTAATAAAATATATATATATTAAAAGTGCGCCGCGTTTGCACTGTCTATTTTCTCACCGCCATCTTACACCACCTGTGGCTCTGCATTTTGCACCGTTTACATTCCTTATCACGATTTGCATAACGCGACAAGGTTATTTTTGTTATAATCCTGCTACTTAAGTTGGAGTGACTGACGTTGCGTTCTGACTATGAAAAGTCTTCTAGACGCGCCACTGACACTAACATCAACACAGTTCCAATGTTTTCGTCAAAAATGTATGTTAACGGGGTTAACGGGGATTATCAGGAGACAAGGGAATAATCCAGATCCATTCTGTGTTATAATAGAATGTTTATTATGTAGTATATTAATCACTCGGAACAGTAATGAAATAATCACAATCTCGTACCTTGGGTCGTTGGTCTACTAGTTTGAACCCCCGACCCTCCCTCCATAGTGTATTCACACACTTTTATCCACAAAACTAGTCCTGGCCCGAAGACCTGTTCTATTTGACACTTAAAACACGACTGCCCGTTCGGAGGAACGAACCACTGACGCTCTAAGCCCATGACGTCATTGGCATAAAGCTACCTCGTGGTGCATACCTCACTTATCATATTGTGACGTACATGGCACAAAAGTAACAATTGAAGAATACATTTAATTGACGTATGGATACACGAAAGTATATCTATTAACACTTCTAGCCGTCATATATATCCATATCTCTGCTGATTACAGAACCATTGATGGGATCGGATCCTTGAACAGTTTCCTACTTACCTGTTTTATTACTATTATTATATTACCTGCATCATTGAGCACGTGGACTAAATGTTCATCAAACTTAGTATGGCTCGCTAGTGACAGGAACGTTAGGGTTCAAATCCTGCCTGGGTAATGAGTGATTTTTTATGGTTTCCCACTGTGCCACCCCTAGCATGGGGGTACATTTCCTTTCAAACAAAATCTTCCTCTTTCTTACCCCATCTACGTGGTTAAATTTTGATATCCCAGGCAGGTTCGGAGACACGGTGTGCAAGTAGTGTGCAAGTAGTGTGATAATAAATGTAGTAAATACTCTACTTGAAAGACTGCTCGGAAATTCTTGGCCCAAATCATGCTAGTTGACTGCTGAAAGAGTCAAGATTGAGGTCTCTATCTATAGCCAAGTCTCAGGAGTCAACCAATCTCACAGTACACGAACAAGCAGTACAGGTAGATTGGGGTAATGTCTGGACAGTTGGGCCTGTGTACTACCTGGAGCAACCAGGGTATCACCTTGGGAATGTCTGGTCAGTTGGGTTTGTGTACTACCCGGATCCATCAGGGAATCACGTTGGTATTGTCTGTACAGTTGGGTTTGTGTACTACCCGGATCCATCAGGGAATCACGTTGGTATTGTCTGTACAGTTGGGTTTGTGTACTACCCGGATTCATCAGGGAATCACGTTGGGATTGTCTGGACAGTTGGGTCTGTGTACTACCCGGATCCATCAGGGAATCACGTTGGGGTTGTCTGGACAGTTGGGTCTGTGTACTACCCGGATCCATCAGGGAATCACGTTGGGATTGTCTGGACAGTTGGGTCTGTGTACTACCCGGATCCATCAGGGAATCACCTTGGGACTACCTGGAGCAACCAGGGAATCACGTTGGGAATGTCTGGACAGTTGGGTCTGTGTACCACCCGGATCCATCAGGGAATCACCTTGGGACTACCTGGAGCCACCAGGGAATCACCTCGGGAAGTGAACAGAGTGAATGAGACAGGTGAGGAGTGATTTCAGGAGCTGGACGTGGCACTGTAAACTCGTGAGCAGTACACCACTCACCACTCACCACGGGGGTTATTACCTTGCGACAGAGTTGGAGAGTAGCTTGTATCTTCCACCTTGTGATGTCGTGTTGTCTGTTTCAAGGTCGACAATCATTCTAGGTCAGTTACACCCACCTCGCATGGTTATTGTGGGGGAACTCGCGTCACCTCACGATATACTGGATTGCCAGTGACGGGGATATCGGGGCTCAAATATTGAGGGAGGTATTTCATAAATGGTTTCCCCACTCTTCCTCCACGCGAATGCGGGTACATGTGCTCTAAATGGTTCCTTCCTCATCCCTACAGCATTAGCGTAATACATCAATATTCGTATCACCTAAAAGGTTAGTGAGATTATATGAAATAATTCTAATGAGTTTTATTAAATTATACTATTTCTGTTGGTCTATAAATCTAGTTTATAGCGGCCATAATTCTATCCAAGGTGGTCCACGACCAAATAATATTTATGGTCATCTCAAATCACTCGTCCTTGTCCAACTCAAGACTGAAGAGTTCAGTTCCAATCATAAATAGGTGGATTACCTTGTAATCAAAACAAAGAGAACGTTAAACCTACTGTTAGCGATGTTTTTGTTTATTTGGCAGTGTAGCAAAGTTATTACTCAAGAATTACAGCAACACACAAGTTGTTACAAGCATCTACAATAGATGGTCTATTAATTGTATTTAGACTTTTAAAAGAAAAAACACAACAACATAAATTGACAAAGGTCGACGTAAAATTAATCCTACGTGTTCGTGGAGTAGAACCTTGAAAGGTGTCGGCTAGCTGTGATTTTCAACGCCTTTTACTATTACTACTATTACTACTACTAACGATCTTGGGTGGGGGACTAGAGGTCCCCTTGCCTTCACTTGTTCCCATGATGCATGATCCAATGATATCCAAGGAATTGGACCAGTTTGGATGCCGCCACCCAACCAACCTATACAGGATTGTATGAGTACCCTTCATAGTTGTTTTTTTGGGGATGTAATCGAACGGATCGGAAGAGATAAAAAGAGAAAGAAACGGAAATAAGGGAACACGAGAAGAAGAGAAAAAGAAATGCACAGAAAGAAAAATCTAGAGGTAAAATACAAACATAGGAGGAAGGAGAAAAAGGATATGTAAGAGGGTACAGAAATAAAGAGGAGAAAACATGAGGTGTGCAAAGGGGTTTGGTTCTCTTAGGAAATTGATGGACCCCTCATAATGGGGGTAGGGGTCTGTGTATACTATACGTATAAAAACTTAAATATAATTATTATTTCAACATTAACCTACAAGATGGATTTGTTAAAACCGCCCGTCGTAACACTCGCTTTGTGAACATTTCACATTACATATTGGTATTTGGTGCGTCCATTATTTTATCGGAGAGGAAAGGACTTTTGAAACGGGTTAGTGAGGAAAGGAGTCACATATGTTTGTTATCCGGTAATATCTCACCTGAGGAGCACCCCGTATATTGTCTAAAGACGATATCTACATAATATATGAACCCCCATACAAAAGTTTTCTTTCCACACCTTTCGGAGAAAGACACACACTGAGAAAAAATGATACGACAGAAAGAAATGTACAGTCCTTTTTTCATAGAGAGAGCCTTTTAGAAAATTACAAACACAATGCAATTTTTTGTGTCCAGAATTGATATGCATTGATAGTATCTAACAAAAGTGACAGCCGTGGATCACATGACTTGATGTATGGATACGTGAAAGTAGATCTAGTAATTGGCTAGGGGGTTGTGGTTTTTTTTCTTCCTTAAATTATTTTTTAGTTTCCTTCCACACTGTTGTGAATACATTCCCTCTAAATACTAACCTCAATATTCCTAGTCTCTTAAAGCAAATATGCATATAGTCTGGACGGGTAGTAGGACCTGGCGAGAATATGAGTACGTTAAGTTATATTATTATTATTATTATTATTATTAGCACCGCGTCTTACTACCCGTTCGGGTTATACGCACTTACGCTAATGTGTAATGGTAAGGTGATTGTGAGATGAAATGAAGGACCTACAGTTTAACGAGGAATCCGAACCACGGTGGAGGCTTGGCATTCCTCACATTCACAAGATGTCTTGTCAGAGGTGAAGGAAGGGTTTGGTAATCAGATAAATCTTTGCCGGGACCGAGGATCGAACCCCGGTCGCCAGCATAGAAGTCTGACACCTTACCCCTAGACTGCCAGGTCACCGATTAAGTTATATAAATAATTGTGGCTAGGATAAAATTGTTCTTTTGTCCTCTCAATGACTTTCCACCACGCATGTGTGTTGCGCATGCGCGTTCCGGACGTGCGTGTTGCGCATGAGGACCTCCATCAGTAACCAAAAGTATCCAAAAGTAACAATTGGATTTAAAAAATCAAACTTCAAATAAATATTACTCCCCTCTTTCTGATAGTATGTATTATATTATCTACGTTATTGTTTATTCGTGCATAGTTTATATTCACCCATTCAAAGCATTTGTCACCCTTAATTTTGTTTGGCACCTTACCTAGAAGTTGAACAATGCCTTATGATAGTAAGGTTTTTAAATTATTATTATTAATACTATTTTAAGTTTGTATAAAACTTTATGGTCTCCTTAGATTTATTTCCGCTTTTCCTCTTTTTTAAAGTGTCTTAACTAACCAATTAGAGTTTTTGTTCAATAAAATGGCCGAGAGACTAGGAATCATAAACGAGAAGGGAAACATTTCTTCTTCGTTCAAGTTGGCAATACCTGACGGAAATTTATAATAAATAATTTTAAAAATCAAACAATATACTGGTTTAGTTTAACATATAAATAAAGTATTGTATTCGTGAACATTTTCGCCCTCAAAGTTATGATGAATCTTGGCTTTTATGTGCCTTTGAACTAAAAAACGTACAATTAACTATGTCTGTCCCTATGTCCTCCTGTATGTCTGTCCCTATGTCCTCCTGTATATCTGTCCCTCTGTCCTCCTGTATGTCAGTCCCTCTGTCCTCCTGTATGTTCTGTTATATGCTCACACCTCGGTTCCAAATAATGATTTAAATGGTATCTCTAGGCTAAAGGGTAGTTTACTGATAGAATATTCTTAATTTAACAACCTCAAGTATGGTTTTATGTGAGTTATATCCCTCCGGAGATGGACATACACTCAGAACTTCGGTTGGTTGGTGCTACCTGCACCATCTGGTAGAAATCTCATGTACTGGGGAGTTCAAAAAGTTTGGTGATTCCCCGTTGCCGTACACAAGTTTGAAAGGGCCTACCAATTTTAGCAGGAAAGGTATTTTCACATACATTACAGGGTTCTTTTACATGCCACAATTGACATGGGACCGACGGTTTGACTTTACCTCCGAATAAAATTGTGCTAAGGGTTTTTATCGTTCAAGTACAGTAGAATCCATTGACATGGGTTAGAACAAAGGAGCATTGGGTTTCGAAGTGAGCACTTTACCCCAAGACCACTGAGGTTGACAATGATAAATTACTTATTAAAAATTCAAAACTAAAAGTAAAAATACTTTTAACTTTTTTGTTTAAAATTTAAACATGATAAATAAGTTATTTATAATATAACGCTTGTATTGTACCTTTATTTACATTTTATCAGCAATCAAAGTTTTTTTATGTTTGATTTATGTTACTATTGTTGGATTAATTGTTCCATAAATCTATTAAATAATGTAACTAGTTCTCTTTCTTACTTCATGTAACAGACTAATGTTGAAACTTCATTAATTGAAAAGTTTTGATAACCGGTTGTCACGACGTCAATCCCTGCCTCTCTCCATCTTGATGGACTACGACAGGTTGCTGAGTTATGACGTCATGTTCCCTGATTCTGCCTATCTATAGGTCCAGTCTATAGATACAATAGAACAATTATCTGTAGAGCTCATATCGGGGGTTGTGGGATACAGTAGCTCCCTCTGCCCCTCTATCTCTCCTTGAGGACAAATAGAACAATTATCTGTAGAGCTCATATCGGGGGTTGTGGTATACAGTAGCTCCCTCTGCCCCTCTATCTCTCCTTGAGGACAATAGAACAATAGTCTGTAGAGCTCATATCGGGTGTTGTGTGATACAGTAGCTCCCCATCCCCCACTCCCACCTTGATAATAGAACAATGGTCTGTAGAACTCATATCGGGGGCTGTGTGTTACAGTAGCTCCCTCTGCCCCTCTCTCTCTCCTTGAGGACAATAGAACAATAGTCTGTAGAGCTCATATCGGGGGTTGTGGGATACAGTAGCTCCCTCTGCCCCTCTATCTCTCCTTGAGGACAATAGAACAATGGTCTGTAGAGCTCATATCGGGGGTTGTGGGATACAGTAGCTCCCTCTGCCCCTCTATCTCTCCTTGAGGACAATAGAACAATGGTCTGTAGAGCTCATATCGGGGGTTGTGTGATACAGTAGCTCCCTCTGCCCCTCTATCTCTCCTTGAGGACAATAGAACAATGATCTGTAGAGCTCATATCGGGGGTTGTGGGATACAGTAGCTCCCTCTGCCCCTCTATCTCTCCTTGAGGACAATAGAACAATGGTCTGTAGAGCTCATATCGGGGGTTGTGTGATACAGTAGCTCCCTCTGCCCCTCTATCTCTCCTTGAGGACAATAGAACAATTATCTGTAGAGCTCATATCGGGGGTTGTGGGATACAGTAGCTCCCTCTGCCCCTCTATCTCTCCTTGAGGACAATATAACAATGGTCTGTAGAGCTCATATCAGGGGTTGTGTGATACAGTAGCTCCCTCTGCCCCTCTCTCTCTCCTTGAGGACAATAGAACAATAGTCTGTATAGCTCATATCGGGGGTTGTGGGATACATTAGCTCCCCCTGCCCCTCTTACTCTTTGAGGACAATAGAACAATGGTCTGTAGAGCTCATATTGGGGGTTGTGTGATACAGTTGCCCGATACAGCCCACCTATCAGCTTCCAACAAATGGAGGTTGGGGGATGGTCAGGGTAGTATGTAAAAGGTTGATGATACAGTTTTTCATCCTTCTTGGTGATCTAACGTTGCACCTCTACATTATAAGACAGATGTGGTACAGGCTGAGGGAAGGATCGGGAAAATGTAGTTCTTAATAAATTGATAAAGCATGAATGGTCTAGGGGACAAGTTGGTCTATCATTGCATTGACTCGCGATTATTTATTCTGTGTAAGCCGCGTCCCACCAACCGTCCGGCATATCTGCATATTTACATGGTGAGCAAGGGGTGAAATCTAGATCTCAGTCAGAGGAACTGTTCCAGCATTCTAGAAAAATACCACCCTCAATAAACTTAACCGACATTCGAAATCTGGCCTTCCTGTCACTACCAATACAGTCTATAGCAATAGTGACGTTTGGTACCACGTGAGCGCCAATGCGGATATTTGTGATGTTAATTATTGTTTACAGTAGAGTTGGATGTTCAATGCGACTGTCCATGGTTAAGTTAAATTTCTAAGTACTACACAAAAATATAATTATTCTTCCAAATTAATTTTCCGATTTGATCTAGAGACTATTAAAATTTTGAATTTAATTATTTTTCCATTTTTAATCAAAAATAATTCAACGTCTTAGCTCAAAAATAAAACTGAGAAACCTTTTATCTGTTTATTTCCCCCTCCCTACCTTTTAGGTGAACTTTAAGGAATCACAAATTTTCTTTTAACAAAACCCCATGAAAAATAAAATTAATTTTCTTTAAATTATAGTTATTATTATTATTATTATTATTATTAGCACCATGTCTTACTACCCGTTCAGGTTATACGCACTTACGCTAATGTGTAATGGTAGGAAAATTGTGAGATGAAATGGAGGACCTACAGTTTAACTTGTAATCCGAACCACGGTGGAGGCCGGACATTCCCCACATTCACAAGATGTCTTGTCAGAGGTGAAGGAAGGGTTTGGTAATCAGATAAATCTGTGCCGGGACCGAGGATTGAACCCCGGCCACCAGCACGAAGTCTGACACCTTACCCCTAGACCGCCAGGTTTACCTACTAAAATATAGTTGGTGATAAAATAAATAAATATATAATTACCGTTGGATATGTTTTATTTTTAAATCTTGTCAGCTCGTACGACGCAAAGTGTCCTGTGATAGTTGAGAGAAAGTTACCGTTTTCAATGGTTTATTTTTGCGATGTAGTTAAAGAGTTTACGATGTTATTGTGGGAAATCTTGTCTTGCACACTTCAATAGATTGCGAATACTCGGTAATAACATCTCCCGGTCGAGCAATTACATTTCTAAAACTGCCGCGGTTTCTTTGCATGTTTCTATATTTATTTGTTGTTGATAGCATCACCCATAAAGCGCATTGCTCATATTATTCCAGTTGGATATTTATGGCATGATGTCGTGCCGACATTCTTTGGTAAAACTCTTTAAAAAAAAATATTCCTCAATGAGTAATACAGCCTCACATATACCTCGTCGCTACCCCTATTGAGTTTTTTTTATATTCGATTGAACTTTTCAGTAAAAAGGAAGGGATGAAACAGTCAACTAACTAGACACTCGCGTCTTTAAAGATACCGCCTGATAGAAAGTAAATTACCCTCACAAGGGTGTAGCTCGTATGATAATGGCAGCTCTGGAGCTTCCAAACCAATAAAATAAACCTAAACTATTATTTTTTAAATCTGATATTAAAAAAGTTATTCTTATGTTTGAGGAAGGCTAGATTTGTGTTTCTAACATAATACTTATCACTGTGTCTTACTACCCGTTCGTTATACGCTCAAGTACTAATTACTTACGCTAATGGGTTAGGAATTTGGAAGGTTGTATATAGAGGAAGTGAAGCCGCATTTGCGTGGAGGGATTGTAAAAAAATATTTGTGGAAAACTATCCCCAGTTCACCTGAGTGAGATTCGAACCTAGATCTCCCCGTCATTGGCAGTCCAGTCTCTTGCGAGAGTAGACCATTCTACAATCGAAGCGGGTATTATTAAGATACATTTGACACCGTAAAGATTGAGAAAGGTAGTTTTATAGTAAATGCATCCGGATTTGTCCGTCGAGGGGATTGAGAAAAATAATAGCTATGAATTACATGACGAAGGACCCTCAGTGTACGCGAACGGGACTCGAACCTTGACCTCCCATGTAATCGACAATCCCATGTATAATGAACCTGGCGCCTTTAACGACGTGACCACCATGGAGGGGCGATATCTGGTTGCGTTGAGAACATTCCGTAGTAAATATCTAGACGCTGGGTCAAGACGTGTGCTGATATAATCCACGTGTTTAGAAAGTTCGCGTTGACCACCTGCTAGCCTGCTCCTGTTGCTCGGAGATAAAGAAACCTCCCTGCAGTAACTCACGAGTAGTTACAAGCAATCAGTAACTCCACGTCTCGTGTACAGGTTCTGTAAACTAAACGATATATCGTCACATTCCGACCTAAAAAACAAAAGAACGACAGTTTAATCCGCGTCAGAGCTATGACTGTAAAACAGTGTATAAACCGTATAAAAATATACCATCCCTTTACAAACCTGTAGCATTAAAAAACCAAGATTTTTAAGTTATTGTAAAAATGGCAACTAAGAATAAAAGAAAGTAATTTTTCTTTAATCATCTTTGGTTGGTTTGTTTGGTAATCTTCATCACTCTCAACCCGCCCTCTATTAATAATTGCAAGTTAATCTGCAGAACAAAAATTGGCGCTAACATCTCCCTGCTGTAATAATAATAGACTTTATGAACAGATCCCTCCCCCCCCCCTCTTCTACCGTCTTCTCTCCCTTCTCGAGACCTCGAGCGTTGATTGATGAGGCTGTCCGAGAACGTTAAGTTAGACAAAACAACATGAGTCTCGGGAGTACGCACAAAGTATCACACGGTCATCGTTTCCATCAGACCGGAATCGGGAGGAGGGCGGATCGGATGAGTCGATGAGTAAATAGCTGATGGCCGGGACCGATGGTAACACAGTCTAACGCGTCAGGCTCGCTTTGAGATTACAGTTCCATCTGTGACCCGCTGGGAGGGCCGACATTTGAATCTCGATCGTGACCACTCGGGGGGGAGGGTGCGGTAAGAGGTAGACAGGTTTTTCACGTGTAATTTATATAACACTGGTTTTTTCCCCATCGTTCTTCACTTGAACGCGGGTACATTTATTCTTAGTTGGTTGCATCACATATAATTCCTTTAAAGAGGGCTGTAGAGGCGCAAGGGTTAAGGTTCATATTGTTACAGTTTTTATAACCAAACATACCTTCGTCCAAAATAAATAAAATGTTGCTACAGTTGATAAGTTTAGTTAAATTTTCTACCTTTGTTGATATAAACAGTTTCTGTTCAAAGTCCACAATGCTCATGACAGATATTCAACCACTGTTGATAACACCAAATATAGAAAATTAAACTAAACCTATCAACTGGAGAAACATTTTATTTTTGATGAAGATGTGTTTTGTTATAAAAACTTAAAATACCGTGCTTAGCTATTGTCACGCTCTCACTTTTAATAAATACGTCACTCGCTTCTATGACCACGTGGTCTAACGCGCCACTCTCCCAGTGGACTAGACTGCCAATTATGGGGAGACCAGGGTTCGAATCTAGGTCGAGTATACTGAGGTTACTTTTTTCCAAAGTGGTTTTCCACTCTCCCTCCACGAAAATGCTGGTACAATTCCTATAAATATTACCTCTCTAGTTTCTAAAACCATTAGCGTAATTAGTACATAAGCTTATAACCCAAACGGGTAGTACGACGTGGTGCTTAGAAAAAAGACGTTATTAGACCTCGTGTCAAACCTAATAGCTCACATAGTTGGGCACGATGACCAAGACGTCGGTATAATCTGGAGGGGTTTGCTGTCAGTAATAAGAGGTTGGGTTTGAACCCCGGCCGGGGGTATCAAGGTGATATTCCCCCAAAATTTTCTCCCTTTCTCTCCACATAAATGCTGGTATACTTTCTATAAATTCTTCTTCATTCCGTACGAGTAAATATGTGTAAAGCTCGGCCCAGTAGTAGCCCGGGACAAAACATTCTCGTAAATTGTTAGTTCCCTCTTCTCTCCCGTACGATTCTAGCGCTAGTAATGAAACATTTGTTGAGCGATCGCCATCTTGGTATCATTTACTAGACAGAGCGAGTTTTTTTTTTATCTCGCAAGTATCTCGGGGCAGTTGTTCGTCTAGCGAATACTTTCTTATATTCGTTACTTCTGACGGGGGATTTGAGACCGTGTAGAAACAAAATCAATTGGTCAAGCGTATTTGTTTTTGTACATTTCATGGTTATTATATATTTTACTACGCCACATAAATAGATGCGTGGAAAAAAGACCCTGCTAGATTTATTGAAATTGAAAATCTTGCTATCTTGTTAACCATGGATAAAGTATAATACTCTACTGTAATTTATAGTCTGCAGGTAAAAACTAAAATTATAATTAAAACTAAGGGTTTATTTATTTTATTTTTTTGGGGGGGAGGGGGGGAAATATTATCTTTGCTAAAGTTATTTATCTTAAAATATTGATTTGTTAAGCTCCAGCCCTGAAAACGATGGTCGTTTTTAAGCCCCCTAATAAACTGATGTTTTAATCTACATTTGCAGGTACTATAATAAATCCACCACCTGCTTGTTTAAGGGATCCGTTCAATTGGTCAATAGGACGCTAGTTCTGTCCCAAAAAGTTTTAAAATAATGCATGTGTGTATGTATTTGTTTGTCATGTATTTTTGGTGCGAGTCGGGCTTAAATTTAAAATGGATGGACTAAATACTAAACGCTATACATATTTCTTAAAAGGGGGGCAATAAATTCAGGCTAAGTAGGTTTAAACAATGGTGGGTGTTAAATTTAATTTTTATAATTCAGTTAATAAATTTATTCAATAAAATTTGTATATATTAATGGCCTTATTTGATAACTATGAAAGAAGCTATAGACCCCTATCTATTTCCAAGTATTCATACGTCAAGTCATGTGATGTTCAGCGGTCACTTTTGATAAAAAAAATTATCAAAACATAAAATAACACTAATAATATAGTAAAAGTTTATCAATATTTATCACAATAATAAGATATTTTTATTCTCTAATAAGCTCTTTGTATGAAAGTTAGACTAAAGTTCATCAAGCGTATAAGTTTGTATATTATACTATAGTATATACATATAATTGTAGCATGTTTTTGTAACATTTCTTAATAAAAGATAAATAAATATGTATATATATATATATATATATATATATGGTGCACTCGATTTACAGAATAAAGTATTCTTGTCAGCAGGTACTCAATTAGGATACACTCAAATTTTGGAATAAAGTATCCCTGTCAACAGGTATTCAATTAGGGTACACTCAAATTTCGGAATAAAGTATCCCTGTCAACAGGCATTCAATTAGGGTACACTCAAATTTCGGAATAAAGTATCCCTGTCAACAGGTATTCAATTAGGGTACACTCAAATTTCGGAATAAAGTATCCCTATTAGCAGGTACTCAATTAGGATACACTCAAATTTTGGAATAAAGTATCCCTGTCAACAGGTATTCAATTAGGGTACACTCAAATTTCGGAATAAAGTATCCCTGTCAACAGGCATTCAATTAGGGTACACTCAAATTTCGGAATAAAGTATCCCTGTCAACAGGTATTCAATTAGGGTACACTCAAATTTCGGAATAAAGTATCCCTATCAGCAGGTATTCAATTAGGGTACACTCAAATTTCGGAATAAAGTATACCTGTCAGCCTGTGCACATGAGCTTAGGAACAACTTTTAATCACATTCAACGCTAAACCTAACTTAAGCTAACCTAACCTAACCTAACCTAGACTAGACTAACCTAACATAACCTATTCTCCATTTTCAATTTTTAACAAAGTCACTGTAAATTTAATTTTTACCCCGCAGTTCATGTAAGAGTATTACCAACCTCTGATGAATTGTTACGCAATTCGTGTGTACCGATAAATTTATAAAAACTACATTAACGCATGACTTACAAACTGAAGTTTGGTCCATGTATTCTTAAGGGGGCCTACTAGGTAAGCTAGAAATTGTCTCACAGACGTTCAGCTCTAACGCAATATTTAGTTCTATGATACTTTATTTTAAAATATGGCTCACGCCAAAGTAAAGTCAAAAGATTCCCTTATCAACACTATTGTTTGAGTTTTATTATTAAAAACAAATGGAAAAATGTGACCTTTAGCTTATTTTCATATACTTTCTAAGCATATTTGCGGAGCTAGGAGACCAGGCTTAATGAAACAGGGCTCTAGATTTAGCCTTCCTTCAACAAATACAGTCATTGTTTGATAGCAAACAACAGAAGATTTAAGACATTGAAAAATTAGCAGTGAGCTTTCCTCTTTACATTGAGATAGTAAGTTTCATAGTTTTCTCTCCCCTCTTTCTTATTGACATAACAAAGTGTTATTGTAGGTGAAGAGCGAAATGGAATATAAGATTATACCAAATGTAGAGGTAGTTCCAAAAACGACACGTATCATTGTATTTTAGCCGTGTGGCCCGACAGCGATTGATGACTTCTCGCTGACCGAGGGGAAAGCCTTAAGCCTAAACCACGACGACATAGTATTAAAGAAAATGCACAAGCATCTGCTCCGATCTGAAGCATCATTGTTATAATATAGTGCATCACCGGCAATGGGGAGGCCAAGGTTCTAAACACACCTATATGCATTAGTTTGTTTTCCTATGCTCTCTCCACGCTAATGCATGTATACTTTATCTACATTACCTTCATCTTCTGCTACTAGAGTAGGTGACGTTTTACCACCCGCTCGGGCAATCCCGCACATTTTCACTGGAGGGTAGGGATGAGGAGAATTCAGACAATATGTACACATATTTGCGTGAAAGGAGAGTGGAAAACCATTTGGTACCCTCTGTCTGGATTCAAACCCCGACCTCTCTGTCACCAGACATATATTTTATTTGCCGTGTTAAATGCGCATTTTCTGATCTGACTTGAGTTTATCAGCACCTGACTGACAGACTAACCTGATTCTCTAACTGACACAACGCCCAGTTAGTTCATCACTGTGAAATAATAAGCGTATAATTCACAATTTCACCAAGCCAGGAATCGAACTCTGCACCTGTGTTCCAGAAGAAAAGCACGGGTAAGGTGTCACATAAGTATGCAGCAGAACCAAATCACCTATCATGTGTGAAGTCGGAACATCTCGCACACAGTTGCAATTTAGTATTTCCTTGAGGGTCCATTCCCCTCTCGTACGATCATCAATCTTGTCTTCTCCCTCCCCCTCTCTCCGGCAATCCAGACGAGGGTTTACAACCTGTTCCCGCCGACCGGAGACGGCTCACAGACATCATGTTACCCTGATACTCTCCCTCATTCGTGTAGATATAATTTGGACATGTGTGTGTTTGACCATCAATCTCCCCAGGGGGTGGAACATAGACTCCCCTCCCTCCCCCACACAAACTCTTTGGAAACAATGCGTGGCTCATGAATCATTTCTAGATACTATTTATTTGTAGGTAAATATTTATAAACTTATCGTAGAATCCGTTTTGGATGCACGCAAGGGATGTATTTAGTGATATGGATGTTCTTGTTGAAGGAGGCAGACTAGATGCTCACAGAACCGAGACGCAGACTAATTAATAACCTAGATAACAGCGCGGTAGATTACAAGCCTAGAGAACTAGGAGGTGGACTACAAGCCTAGATCAAGTCCAACATTTATAGGAAGAATATTATCTTACATCTAGAAAAGTTATATCTACTTTTATGTATTAATACGTCAAGTTATATGATGT
Source organism: Timema douglasi (assembly GCA_901482245.1). Classification (NCBI taxonomy): domain Eukaryota; kingdom Metazoa; phylum Arthropoda; class Insecta; order Phasmatodea; family Timematidae; genus Timema; species Timema douglasi. The sequence goes on from CABEEJ010001857.1 coordinate 92,661, forward strand.
GCAACCGTCTGTATTTATATATATCTTATAAATTACCTTTAAAATAATAATTAATACTAACCGCAAAAAATATGTTCGCGTTTTCTAAAATTTTCTTTCTACCTAGATCCTATCGACGTGTATTTAAAAAAAAAAAAACCAGACCCCTGGTTCAAAACTACTGCGAGAAGGATGTAAAATGCCAGCTTGTTGAATCCCCCATATCTCTGCCTGTGATGAGGAAACCAGGAGATGTAGGAGGTAGCTAATAGGTAAACATCTGGCCACACAGTTTGAAAGGAGTCTTTGTGAGAAGAGTCATGTGTTTATCTTCTACTCGGCTTTGCACAAATAGCAAGTGCAACGCGAGGAATATAAGAACTCAAGGGAAATAGACCAGCCGGATTTATTCGTCTGAAAATTTGTGTTCACTTTCTCATCAAGAAGAACTGGGGGGAGAGTAACAGTCCAGTCGTTTGTAAGTTTGGTTTTATTTAGGACATTATTATATGTAGGAGAGAAGTGTATTGTGGGAGCTGAAGGGGATACAAAGCAAGAGGGGATTAAGTGTATTTGGTTGAGTAGTGTCAATTTGATACTCTCTAATCGTATAAGGAAAAATTAATTAGTATGTGTATATCTTTAATTTTTCAAATAAAAAAAAACACCTTGCTTTCTTCCAAAATAATAAAAATATTGCTTCATTAGATTTGTTTAGTTTAATTCTATACGCCTGATAGTCTCAACAGTTCTTGAATATCTGTTATGGACATATTGTAACTTTAACGACATTTTTTTTCTTCATTTAAAAAGTCCTCTTGAAAGTACACAATGCCCGTGACAAATATTAAATAAGTTTTAAGATTACTAAATATAGAAAACAAACTAAACGTAAAGAATTAATCCAAACGTAGAGAAGTAAACTAAACGTAAATGATTAAACTATTATTATTAGCACCGCATCTTACTACCCGTTCGGGTTATACGCACTTACGCTAATGTGCAATGGTAGGGTGATTGTGAGATGAAAGGAATCCGAACCACGGTGGAGGCCTGGCATTCCCCACATTCACAAGATGTCTTGTCAGAGGTTGAAGGAAGGGTTTGGTAATCAGACTAATCTTTGCCACGACCGAGGATTGAACCCCGGCCGCCAGCACAGAGGTCTGGCACCTTACCCCTAGACTGCTAGGTCACGCTGATTAAACTAAACGCAAATAACTAAACGTAAAGAACTGAACTAAACGTAGAGGACTAAACCAAACGTAGAGGACTAAACCAAACGTAGAGGACTAAACTAAGCCAAACGTAGAGGACTAAACCAAACGTAGAGGGCTAAACCAAATGTAAAGAACTAAACCAAACGTAGAGGGCTAAACCAAATGTAGAGAACTAAACTAAACCTTTTACTGAAGCAATATTTTAATTATTTTGGAAGAAAAATATTATTTATTTATATAAAATGCAAACATACTGACCTTATCTCGCATTCTATTCCACCCAACCATTTTTTTTGGGGGGGGGGGGTTATTGTGTGTGTTATTTGTTTGACAGCTCCAACAATCACGAATATGACTGCCACACAGTCCAAGACAAAGACTGGATTGCGAGTGACGGGGAAGTCTGGAATACTGGGGTTGTGAATGGTTTCTCACTCCTCCTCTATTCAAATGTGACTACATATCTTCTACATTATCTTTCCTCGTCCCTAACACGTTGGCGTAGTAAGACATGATGGTAAAAACAGCATTGAAATGTATTGTTAAAGTTTTTTTTAAATGAAACTAATGTAAGATTTGATGTGTTTGTGATCGTTGAGATTCAAACAGCATCCAGTCTCATCATCATAAGGCAACAGTCGTGTCTTGTCAAGGGGAAACATTCCTGTTTGAAAGAGAGTGGAGGACACTGTAAGAAGCACGGCTGATCATCTTGCCAAAGGCTGAAAATAACGCACGAGTGTTTTTAAGTCGTGGGTGAGAAAATGGTGAGATTCTAAAATAAAAGTGAAGCCTGTAGAGTACCCGAGCAAGTGGGTCTGACCGGCGGGTTCCCTGTCCTGACAATATTTAACCCTCTCCTTCTTGTGTTGTGACTCAGACGTATTGGACAGCGTAGCTACCGGTGCGAGCCGAAAATTGAATAGAACGCTCATGGATTAAGGAGTCACCTTTATCTGGTCTGGTTTGTCGGCGACACGGAGGTAGGGATACGAACCCCAGACTGGTGTGATTCTATTAACTGGTTGCTCATTCCCCTTCACGCGAATTTAGATACTGTATATTTGTTCTAAATTCTACTTTGCTCAAGCGTACCACCTTTGTTTCTAATTCCTTTTGCGCAAAGATCTATTTTAGTCGCATGACCCAATCAGAGAAAATAAGGTGAACTAATGGCTCATGTAATACATTGGAACCTCATTAATGGAAAGTTTTTATATGGCAATTAATTATATTAGGTTTCTATTCATTGATATATTTCATACGTTGGGTGGGTTTTTTTTACACTGCATCTTACTACCCTTTCGGTGTATACGCTTATGTACTAATTACTCTAATGGTTTTAAGGATTGGGACGGTTATAGGTATAGGATTTTACCCGCATTTGCGCGGAGAGAGGGTGGAATTTTTTTTTTAATACGCTCAATACACCTGACCGAGGTTCGAACCTCGATCTACCCGTAATTGGCAGCGTGATGGCTTAGACCATACAGCTACCAAAGCGGGTACGCCGGGTGTTAATTGCATCAATTCTGCTATCTAAAACAGGTCCCAAATTTGATTTGATAAAATTAGAATTAGATATTCCTAAGAAAAAAAAAAAGCTTTTATTATTTTCTTTTAAAAGTGCTTGCATTTTGCAAGGTTCAACTGTTAAAATAATTAATTTTTAAAATATCCAAACGAATCATGAAATTAATGTTAATGATTTCTCTCTTCTTTGAATATCAGACACACTCAGATAAGTATGAGGAAGATAGAATATAGAGGAAAATTTCCTTATTTGCGTGAAGGGAGAGTGGAAAATAGTTTACTTAAAACCACCCCCAGTAATTTGAACCCCAACCACTCACCCAGTTTATTGCGAGTGATATGCCATAGACCGTGTGATCTTCGGTGCTAGTACAGTAATCATTGGAGAAGAAATACTGTTTTTTTATGGGAAATCTAAAAGTAAAATGTTTAAAAATAACATCTAATAATTTAATTTACATAAACATTAACAAAAGATTAAAAGGGTGCCTAAACATTTCTTCGGACATTTTCAGGAATATTTGTTTTGACCTTTTTGATCAAAAGTAATAAAATATCACACTGTGTGGTTTGGATGCCCCTGGGAAAGTGTTAGCTTGCTGTCCCCCTCCCCCCTCGTACTTCTCTCAGAAAGCGTCGCGACGCTAGCAGGAGTGTGAAGAGTCCGTCTCTCAGCCCCTCTTTGCGTGGGAGTACCACAGTCAAGTGCACCGCAGTGCACCACTTTGTGGAAGCGGGGGAGGGTGCCGTCCCCCCCCCTCTCCCCCCCTGCTGCATCGTCACTGCAGCTGTTGTTCCTCTCGGCTGGTAGCTCAGTGGCCAGGGACACACACTTACAGAGAGAAACGCGTCACTCTCGTGGGGACTGGATCACCGGTGGGAAGAGATTAGGGTTCGAATCCCGGTCGGATGTACAGAGGGTTGAGCTTATTCTTAAATGGTTTTACATTCTCCCTCGGCGCAGATACAATCAACTTTCCTCCGAAATACCAGCTTCCATGTCCCTACTTTCATTAGTGTATGTGGATAAAAATAAACACGGTAGGACGTGATGCAAAAAATTAAATTACAAAAATAAACTGATAAAATCTTATAAAAAATTGTGTGACATTTCGGTTAAGAGAACGTTGGGTTAACTCGGGTGCTGTTTGTTTTGTTGCTTATGATAGTAACAGTATCTGGTGCCTAGATCCCACAAATGAGTAGATATGCCGGTGTCGGGCAACGAAACGAGACCATTTCCAAGCGCCCCCATTGCTCCTTTCATCGAGTCTCCGATTCTCAGACTGAACGATTTATGTCATGTGGCGAGAATTAATAATAAATCGCGCAGGACTGGTTGATATAGGATGATTAAATTATCTGCATCAGACGGTGTTTTCCAAACTCTCTTCAATCTCGTACCCCTTCCGGGGCCATGTCATGACCAGCTTACCTATTGCAGGTCCTCGTGAGAGAAACTCAAACAAATAGCTGATATCATCTTGTAAAGTATAAATGGTCGTTCCACATTTTAATAAAGCTTTGTTAAAATAAGGCCACATCCACTTCGGTGGTCGCGTGGTCCAAGGCGCTACTCTCGTAGTAGAATAGTCTGCCGATGACGGAGAGATCGGGATTCACATATCGGCTGGGTGTACTGAGGGTAGTTTTCCAAAATGGTTCTTCACTCTCCTTCCAAAAAGATGCGGGTAAACTTCATACAAATATAATCTCCCTTAAAAGGGTTAGCGTAATTAGTACATAAAGTGTATACTCCAAACGGATAGTAAGACCCGGTGTTAAAATAAAATAAAGCCACTATAGAAGAAAATAAAAGTATATAAGCGTTCAAATCTGCGTTTGTTGATCAGACTTAACGTTATCAAAATAACCTGATTAAACTCAACATGTTGCGTATCACAGGTTGGGGAACGCTGCTCTTAGTCATACGTTGTGTGGTCAGCTGCAGCCAACTATTTTCGTGGTTTATGACGTCAGAAATCATAGAAAAACGACTTGTTTATTTAATGACCGTAAAGACCGATTTACACTTAAAGAATTGTACGCCGGGTCATTTTGGATAGTTTCAAAAGTTGTTCCCAGAGGTCACGGTCCGACACGGTACCAGCACAGTATCGGCAGATCACCAGCACAATTATTCTGATTGTGTGAAATGAGATGCGGTACCCAGTATCTTCCACCCGAGAGTTTTGTCCATGACGACAACAACGTACGACCCAAACAGACTGTTGTATAGTCACTGTCCTCCATGTGTGATTGATAGCACCAGGAACCCTACGTTCGTCTGCTGGGTTTCTTATCGTAATATCAGTTCCTAAACTTCCAAACCACTAAAAAAATGTTCAGTTATCTTTACATCTTAGGTTGTGATCCTGATAAAAGATTAGTTTATTTATTTGATGAGTTTATTCTATGTTTATAACAATTTATTTTGATCTCAGAACTGTGGCATTTTGTTTAAAACTTCCTTGGAAATGAGATTTTTGGTACCTTTAAATGGATTTTTATTTATTTCAAAATTAAAAATAAGGTTTATAATCCTAAACCTTCATTTTGACGTTAAGTCATATTTCAAAATAACATAACTTCTTAAATACGTGGGATTTAAGGACATCTGCAAAGAATCTCGGGGCTACGGTAGGCGGTCGGCCCCTTTAAGACAACTTGACCTATTTTGAACATTATTTAGGATATTTTGCAACCGTACATTTATTTCCCTCGCCTGGGGTCAATCTAGAGACTCCTGTACATGTACCATCCCTCCTCCATGAGTTGATATTGCGGGGGAGATACGAAGTGGTGCATTGATCGCCTCTTCCCGTCTCCCTCTCTTGTCCCATTTGACGGGGACGTGTGAGTGGGCGTGTAGCCATGACGTCACGCGTGCAGTGTGAACTGTCGGAGCATCGATCCACGCGACTATCACAAGGGGTCATGTTGGCTGACACCATCTTACCCCCCCGTCCGGGTTTCCCCTCAATGGTTGGAATTGAATGAGAAGGGTAGAAGTTTGATAGTGTAACCATGTTTGTGCTTAGGGAGACTGGGGAAACTTACTATGGAAAATCCTCTTTATTACACCCATATGAGATTCGAACCCTCACCCCCCAGTCGTTGGTAGATCAGACAAGACGAGAGTGAAGCTTCTGTCTACGTGCCCATGTGAGGTGCTATAAAGTCCTAGTTCATTAAAAATGTTGGAAGACTCAAGGCTTTGATAACGAGGTAGCCCGTAACGGTTAGCACGCAGGACAAGGTGTCAGTCTCGTCTGGTCTTGTTTACTGCTGTTAAGTTCCCAGCCAGACGATTTTACTATGTAATTCCCCGTTCAATACAAATACGTGGACATTAACAAAAGAAGTAGGTGACCTGGTAGTCTAGGGTTAAGGTGTCGGACTTCTTTACTGGGGTCCGGAGTTCAATCCTCGACCCCGGCACAGACGTGTATTAATCACAACTTATGAATGTGGGGAATACCAGGCCTCCACCGTGGTTCGGATTCCACGTTAAACTGTAGGTCCTCCATTCCATCACACAATCACCCTACCATTACACATTAGTGTGAGTGCGTATAACAAGAACGGGTAGTAAGACTAGGTTCTAATGATGATAATGATAGTAATAATAACAAAAGAAGTACAGAAGTTTGAGGTTATTTCTATTCAAGCAGGTTGAGACCTAATAGGGCCCCTTGCACGATCAGTCAGACTGTCGGTCCTAAGGCTGACAATGTGCATCAGTATTTACAACAAGACCGTGCACTGTCAGTCTTTGCGTCATTATTTTGATCAGTCTCAGCTCCTGCAACCACGTGGATGATAAGGAAATGGTGTGGGCAGTCTGTTTGCTATTGAGACTGGAGGAAATACTGACGAGCGCGCGCACGCGGTCAGTACTACTGTCAGTATTAATTATTACTTTATTAATACTGATCGTGTAGGGGGGCCCTATTAGGGTGGGATAAAAGCGAATCCGAGATTAGCACATATTGTTGTAGTTTTAAAATAAGAACAGTTTTTTTTGTCTAAGTAAATAAAAATATATGGTTTCAATATAAATGTTCAGTAATCCGACACTTTAGCTCAGTCGGTAGCACGTCTGCCTACTGAGCTAAGGGTCCCGGGTTCGATTTCCGGCATGGTCGAAAAATGTATTATTGGTGAAATATGGGTTTACCTTTAACATTGATAAATTAATGTCTGGGGACTGGATGTTGTCTATCCTAGTCTTAAGTTAGATTATAAGGCATATGAAGCCACGACAGGCCATATGCTGGAAACAGTAAAATATATGTTCATTTAAATGTGTCATGAGCTTTGTGACATTTGAAAAGAAACATTGTTTTTTATCAGCACGTCTTAGGCTCCTATCTTTTCAGTTACATTTTTTTAATGAATAGAAAAAAGTCATCTCCAGTCCACAATACCCAAGACACATTCGTGAATGGTTGACATTACCGTGTCTAAGAATATTAATCTAAATGTATCAACTGAAACAATATGTTTTAGATTGACCAAAAACTTTTTGTTCTAAAAATCTTTCATATACGGGCCTCAACTCGCGTCCCTCCTAGAGCGCTTCTAAAAACATTTCAAATTACTGTACCAGTATTTGAACTGCGGCCCATGGCTTGAGAGAACACCTATACTAGAGTTTGTTGACGTCCTCAGGCTATAGATCCATGTGCCGATATTCAAACTGCGTTCTCCGGTCCGAGAGAAAGCCTGTACTAGAGTTTGTTGGCGTCATCAGGCTAGAAATCCAATTAGTGCAAGCTCCACCGGACAATCTGCGCATGCGCACGCTAAATGCTTGCACACACCGTGTCAGACGAGCGTTTGACTGCCTTCTTTTGTCATGGAGAATCGGATGTCCCATCCTTGAACCACGAGATATTTCTAAAGGCGGTTTTCTACCAAACCGACACACTTGCGACTGAGTTGTGTTTCCTAAAAGAGAAACAAGCAAGATCTAATGTTCAGAAACAAAACCGAAACTCCTGTTTCCATCAAACTGACCGAATGAATGCAAGTTGCAGTTTAATTTTATTTTGAGTTATTTTCCACTACACGGAAAGAAGAGTCATGTCCTCCGATGATGATTTATTTATCATTGGTTGTGTGAGTTTATTAATTAGGATCTACAGACGAAAGAACGATGGAACTCAAGGTATTGAGTGCATCCGAAAAGATTATGGAACGGAGGAGATTATGGCTGACTTTAGAAAAGACAATATGTATATATGGGGAAATGCTATCTTCTTTTCATAATTTAGGTGATCTGGCGGTCTAGGGGTAAGGTGTCAGACTTCTGTACTGGCGGCCGGGGTTCAATCCTCGGTCCCGGCAAAGATTTATCGGATTACCAAACCCTTCCTTCACCTCTTGACAAGACATCTTGTGAATGTGGGGAATGCCAGGCCTCCACCGTGGTTTGGATTCCACGTTAAACTGTAGGTCCTCCATTTCATCTCGCAATCACCCTACCATTACACATTAGCGTAAGTGCGTATAACCCGAACGGGTAGTAAGACGCGGTGCTAATAATAATAATAATAATAATAATAATAATAATAATAATAATTTTCATAATTTAGTGGGAATGTCAACAACCAATATTGAGACTAACTCGAACAAAACACGTACTATCGGGTTCAACACCTTGCAGGACGATGTGGATAGAGGATGGTTTAATATGCACAAATGTCGCTGTAGTATTTCCACCGGACAGACTGTTTTACAGAAACTAAACAAAACTCGGAAATATTTTGATCTTCTCCGCCGGGTTGGGACCTCCAAATGTTGACTCGAAGTCTCCAAATTGTTTCTGTTTTTTAGAAACTAAAGTTGCAGTTTCGACGACCTCGACACAGTTTCTGTTTCGTTTCAGTTTTGTAGGTCTGGTGTAAAACCAGTATAACAGGGCGTTCGAGAACAGTGTTATTAACTACACAATCTAGAGGATAAGGATGAGTAGTCTAGTTTAAATAAACGGAGGTATGTTATGATCGTACATACTTTCTCTCATAGGGAATTGGAAACACATTTAAATATCTGTCGTCAGTAAACTACCCTTAATTTTAGGCCTGGAATCAAAATAATGATTTAGCCTTGATGTATATCCAAATGCCATCCAAGTGTCAAATACGGACAAACTCCATCTCATAGTCCCAGAGACAAACTTCATCTCATAGTCCCAGAGAAGGACAGATAGAACTGTAAATTCGAGGACACACAAAACGTCAAAATATAACATAATATGGGTGACCTGGTGGTCTAGGGGTAAGGTGTCGGACTTCTTTACTGGTGGCCGGGGTTCAATCCTTGGTACGGGCACAGATTTATCTGATTACCAAACCCTTCCTTCACCTCTGACAAGACATCTTGTGAATGTGGGGAATGCCAGGCCTCCACCGTGGTTCGGATTCCACGTTAAACTGTAGGTCCTCCATTTCATCTCACAATCACCCTACCATTACACATTAGCGTAAGTGCGTATAACCCGAACGGGTNATCTCGCAATCACCCTACCATTACATATTAGCGTAAGTGCGTATAACCCGAACGGGTAGTAAGACGCGGTGCTAATAATAATAATATTAATAATAATAATATAGCATAATAATGGGTTTATAAAATGTTCACCACTACAACACATACTCTATATTATAAAGTACAAAAGTTAACCCACATTCACGTGGAGAGATGGTGGGAAAACCACATTGATATATCACATGTGGAACACTACTTCTTATAAATTCAAACCTTGTCAGCCTATCTAACCACTCGTTCTTTGGAACACGCTTTCACAGTTTTTACAGGCACTTAGGGTAACGGTTATAGAGAACTCTAAATTACTTGTACCTAACCTGCTTGGATAATTAAATCAAAAACTTTCGGTTAAGAGGGTGAGAGGAAGGAACCACCTTTCCCCCCCAGCCCCCCATTGCACCCAATCGGGTATTGAACCTCAGGCCCCTGCAGTAAAGGGCGAGTGGTGTACTTGCCCTTCCTGGAACTATATTTTTTTGACAAGAAAAAAGTGTTAACCTTTTTTAATCTTCTAGTTTGCCTTACAATTTTTTCTTCCAACATTTAACAAGGATCAGATTTATAATCGTGGTATATGATCACCGCATCCACTAGACGCATTTCTGTATAAAACATATCACTACATTTTAAACTATTGTTGACATCTCATCATAACATTCTCGTCTGAGAACAGAGAACACGACGGATATCGAGTGCTGCTGTATTTTTAGTATTTTTACAGTACAATTATAATGCCAGTGGCCAGCAGAAGTTTTTACAGGTATGCGCGCGCGTGGGGTGGAGGGGGAGGAATATATATTTCTTCCCCCATAAAAATGTATGTGGGCCCCCATGACCTCAGGTACCCTCAAATGTGCTGCGAGTCTAACGACTTAAGCCACTCAGCCACACCCAACTTACAAACTATTTATTCCAGAACAACAACATTAATACCTGACAAACATAACAAATTATCTGTTGTCTCCTGGAGTTACGTAAAAAAATCTAAGTTAATGAATTATTAAATATTACACTCCCTGGGATGGAACCAAAGCTCTTCATAAAAAGTTATTTTCCCTTTTCACTAAACCAGGATGGGGAGAGAAACAAAATGAGTGCTCGTTGTATTCAAATTATGTTATGCGTCATAAATACCATTAACAAGTTAGTGTTTTTAAGGCACAATTTGTTATGTTGTTTATTTAATTTATTAGCGCCTTCACTAAAAAAATAGCGAATACACTCGTTAAGTTCCCTCCTCCATGTGAACACTCCATCAATGTCGGCGAAACAATTCAGGGGGTTCTTACCTTGCAATAATCTCCCTTTGATATTTATTCAGATTTATCTGGAATATATTTGTACTATTATTACATTTTCAAAGTAACGCGATTGGTGGCGGGATCGATGGTAATACGGTATAAGGCATCGCTCTCACAATATACTGGATTGGCAGGATTGCTAATTACAAGAAGGTTGGGGTTCGAATACTGATCGTGTGTACTGATGGTGTTTTTTCCATAAATTGTTTTCTACTATATCTCCGTTCAAATGCAAATACACTTCCTCTAAATGCAACCTTCCTCGTGCCTACCCTTTAAATGAAGCTGTTAATAGGCTTTGGGCTTAAAACGATAATGATTGAGATAATAAATCCTATCTAAGGTGTCCGTCTACCGGTGCACCAGGATGCTTTGCAAACGCCCACAAATACCGCGTTATTTTACAAGTGTTTTGTTATTTCAAAATATGATTCAAACCAAAATTGAGGTCAAAGATATCAACATGTTCATAAAAATATTTAAAAACCTTACATTTAAGGTTTTATAATTTTTGAAAATAATAATAATGAAAAAGGAAATTTGGTTTTTTTTCAAGGACGTTTCACACTTAATGTTGCAGTTGTAGATCAAAGTAAATGTTTAAAAACTTTATTCCAGCCAAACAAATATACAACGAGAGAATTGAGGATTATTTGACTGGTTTGGAAGCTTCACAACTGATATTACCATGAGAAATACAGCGGTGTGAGGTTATTTCCCCTCAAGTGGTCGGCGCCCTTAAGGCGACTCATCATAGAGCTGACATCTTCTCGTGGCAAATGATAACATGCCAAAATCTATGTTGAACCATACTTCATGAACTGTTTGAGACAATGTTACATGACGTGACAGTTAACATCGTCGCTATTATACATTTTTACCACACGAAATATTTAGTCGTAAAATAAATAAGCCGGCAATCAAAAGGTATTTCTTTTTTTAGATTTTGTTCACTCCTACCCCCCATCCACCTTTAACGAATGACGTTAGTATCGGTGTAGTTAGGGAATATACTGCACACCTCTTATTTTTAATAATGACAGCGAGAAATCTGGATCCGATTTGTTGCAAACATGAGATGATTATAGACAGAGGCAGGTTTTTTTGTTATTGGCGATAAACGCGAATTGTTTTTCTGTAGCTTCAAAATTTATATTTACACGTTTCACAATGTTTATGAAGTGATCCAACATATTTTCTAATCGCGAATTTTCGCGAAATTTTTCTATTCTCGCGAAATTTTATTATTCTCGCTATTAACGCGAAAAATTTAATATTTTTTTCACACTTTAATATTTCAATAGTCGGATTTGAAGTTTTAAAAACAATATTTTATTGAATAAACATTCCTTCACAGCGTAAAATTTGCCACCATTTTGTTTTTACAGAAGTCTCACAAGCCTTAAGAATGTGTCTGGATCATATATTTTGCGCATGCGTAGTTTTAAAACTGAAACAAGACTGGAAAGAAACGTGTTTTTCACCTCAAAGTTT
>CABEEJ010001857.1:111447-124845 GCA_901482245.1 Timema douglasi
CCCACCCCCCATACCCCACATCCCTCTTTATTATCGCGTGATAAATTTATCCCATTTCTCTAAATATATTTTAAAATAAAGTTAAGGTTTTCCTATTAAAATTAATGCTCAAATAATTTTCCAAGAAAATCTTTTTCTATGATAAAAAAACAAATAAAAAAATTGGTTAAAAATCTTGTAAAATTGTAGATACTACATTTTCCTCCTCTTGTCTAAGGTAGAGGGAATGTAGCCAGGTGTCCCTAGTTCTGTTCTTATCGTGAGTAGAGGGAATGTAACCAGGTGTCCCTGGTTCTGTTCTCTGCCAATGTTATCTCATCAAACAAATAATGTAATCCCTGGGAAAGGGTTTGTGAATAAATCACCCTGGTGTATTTATTATTTGAAAAGTGTAGTTAATTGTTTATGTAGATATATGATGGTTGTGAATGGTTAATATCGTTATAACTCCTTCGAAATCTCTTATTAAATACAATTTAATTTTTTTATGTATAAAATATTGTTGATATTGCTGTTGTATTTTTCTAAGGCATGAAATGAACAAATAACATGTGTTTTAACTCTTTTTTGAAAATTGCTACGTAATTTGTTAATTCTACGATCCCGATGAATACTGTTGAAACTATTTGTTCCATTAGCCGTTTTGCACGTGTACAAATGCGTTAGTCTCGTATTGTTATGGTTTTATGCTGACGAGGAGTTTGGGTGTACTAATATGGCGTTTTCCACTCTCCTTCCACGTAAAAGCCTCAAAGTTTCCTCTAAAATATACCTATACCCTACCGCAAGCTATGTCTACCCTGACTCGGAAATGACTTCTGAAAGGTCTTTTTAAAATCAGAAAACAGAAACTATTATACGATTAGTAACTTGAAAATTAACACTTTAATATCAAGATACTCCCCTTCTCACTATTTACATACTCATTTTTGGAGGATAATGTCCCTCTGGTGAGCTTCATCGGATGTCAAGCAAACCTCAGCCCGTCGTCCATCACTTTCCTCAGTATAGATCGTCTAATTGTTTTCACCCCACCATGTAATATGATACTGGAATGAAAAAAAGACCTGACAGAGGGTCATTCTTATCTAAATAATACTGAAGCCCATATTAATATATATATTTTTTTAAAAGAACAGTTAAAAATTACTATATAAAGCTATGAAATTATATCAGCACTAGAGTGATCGATTTTGATCCAGAAACCAGGTTTTCCAATTCAGGACAAGTATCCTGGAGGTTTTTTCCCCTCCATTAATGATTTGTACTTTCATCTCTATGTAATTTATGGTACATTTCCTAAACATAATTTACCTCCTCCTTTGGTTAATATAAGTTTCGAACGGTCCTAATGGGAATTAGACCTGTAAACATATTTAAAAAACCTATCTACATTCTCAATTATTCTTCCAGCGTCTAAATTACCTAACTCTGTTGATTCAGAATGGTAACTAAGCTCCTGCTATTGTATTTGTATATACCCCTTAAGTTTACAAATGCAATCCTCTACATATTTATTAGCTGTGACAAAATGTCTGCGGGTTCAAGCAAACCAGTTTTCATTACTTTTTAATGTTTTTTTTCATTATTTTAGCGTTCATTCACGACTTTAAAAATTAAAATTAAAATGCCCTAAAACTGAGATAGTGATATTTTATTGATCTCACAGTTTCCCAGTGATGCAATAGGTCCCTAATCGGATATTACAAGTATGTGGAGCTGTCTAAAATATTAACGACAGAACTAAATTTAGTAACCTTTTTCATTATTTCCATTAGTACGTCTAAACATCCCGTGTAAGCTATCTACCATCAAACATAAAATTTAGTTTAAAAAAAACTTAGGTGGTTTTCCACTCTCCCTCCAGGCAAATACGAGTACACATCCTCTAAATTAAACCTTCCTCATCCCTAGCAACTAGCATAACAAGGTCACCTACGTGTGATCCAGATGAGCAGTGAACGTAATAAAACCAACAGGCTCCTTATCACCGCCAAATCAAACTAAACGAGTCTTACGCCTTTGTCTACGTGGTCATTTGTGACAATATTACTGTACATTGCTATTTATTAGAATCGTTGAGTGTAATTTTGTCTAAAACACTTTTAAAAATGTTTTTATGGTGTGGGGCTATACATATTTGGTTGTTGCTAAAGTAAAATAAACAGCCGCAGGTTCGGTTTGGCTATTTTTCACACACATTTTTAGACAAATTACAATTTTGAGTATTTTTGAAATCTTGGCTGTTATCCTAAACTATTCACATTAATTTGTATGAATGAGTGTAATGTATGTTACATTTATAACCATGAATTAACTATTTTTCACAACAGTTTTTTTATTCGCTTGATATTGTAAAATGCACAGTCTCGAATCAAAATATTTCCAAGTTTATTCGACTATTCAAATATATTTTACCCCCAAAATATAATGTGGATCTTCATTTACAAATCCCACTGTTTCAGTATTACTAATATTTGTTATCTCTAATTATACAGTATTTTGTGATGTGTTTCTCATATTAAAAATGTTCTTTACACATTTAAGTGCTTGTTACTGCTTAAACATAATCCCTTTTATATATTTTTGTGAAGATATAATAAATTATTCTAAATGAACATAAATTAAATTTAAAATATAACAAACCATTATTTGTCTCCTCGAAGATAATGTTGAATATTTCTATATGCTTTGGCATCAGCTGTTAAAAAAATAATAAAATATTGCTCTAAAACCATTGTACATATTTTAGAAACGCTGTTCATTGAAAACAATATATTCAAAACTTTCATATACTCTTCCCCCAGTTCTGAAAAAGGCCATTTAATTTCGTGAAATGCGTCACATTTTTTAAAACTGAAATAATCCAATATTTTGTTGTATCCCTAGGTGTCCATATGTTACAAGTGGGATGTAAGCGCCGTAATCGGACGTAAGAACAACATTTTAATGGATTAAAGAAATTGTTCACGTTGTGTAAGCCTTTCGATTTGACCTGTTGGGGGAGAAAGGGGGGGGGGCATCTGAAACACAACGTGGGTTGAGCTCCTTATTTGTGCAGTCTTACAGCAAAAAATATTTTTTTGTAATATATAAAATATTGTTTCATTATCTACGTTTAGTTTAATTTTCCACATATATTATTCTTGAACTTTTTTTTTTTAATTTTCACGGGATTTGACAAATACTTTTTACCTTAATTTAAAAAGTGGTATGTTTAAATGCACATGACAGATATTCAAGAACTGTGGATAGTAACATGTGTAGAGCATTAACATAAACGTAGCTACTGAAACAATGTTTTTTTTTGTCTAAGAAATATTTTACTATAAAAAAACGTAAAAATACTGACCTTCAATCACGTTCTCTTCCCCCTCCCCTTATATATTTGATGTATTTTTGTACTGTTACCATCTAAAAGAGGCTTGTTGTATATTTATAATTAACTCTTATTCTCTTGCTAGGCGAAAGAAGGAAAAATAATGGAGAGTTTAGTAAGCGCGTTACAAAGTTGTAGTGAAACCGGAAATATGTTCTATGACTAGATCAAATTAATTAGCCAAGCAGATATGGAAACTTTTTGCTAAAACTAGAGTATAATTCATATATTTGATTTTGAAAAATTCGGGTTCTTAAACTCATATACGTTTGATGGACGAAAATATTAACTTTGGTTGAGAATAAAACATTTTAGTTTAAATATGGCGCTCATTTCCAAGCAATTAAATCCAATGAGAAAGGGAGTTTCTAGAGCATCCAGAGATTTGAACTAAAGTTAAATTTTAATTAAAATTTACTTTTTAAAATAATTAACTCAAATATAAATAATATAATCTTTGGTCAGTTGCATTCCCAGTCTTCTTCTTAATAATAATAATAATAATAACACCGTGTCTTACTACCCGTTCGAGTTATACGCACTTACGCTAATATGTTATGGTAGGGTGATTGTGAGATGAAATGGAGGACCTACAGTTAAATGTGGAATCCGAACCACGGTGGAGGCCTGGCCCAGTCTTACAACTGATAACTCCGGAATAAAATCGGTTTGAGAACTTAAACTAACCTCTATTACAAACTCCACCCGAATAACATTTTAAGTTTAAAAATAAAATATTGTTTTGACTTTTTCTTTTCTGATTGTTGATTAGATGGTAAAAGGCATCTCTCACCTTTTTTTTTAGTAACAATAAACCTAGAGCTACATCAGCACACAACTTACAAGCGGACTAAAGCTAGCACTCCAGCATGTAGTACTAAGAAACTAACCCAAACCCAGATTCGATGGTCACATGGATTAGATCAGGCTCACCGTGTTTGAGTTGCAGGTGACTGAGAGGTCAGGGGAATCGAATCCTAGCTGGGGGTACCGAGTCTTGTTTTTTTAATAAATGGTTTCCCTCTCTTCTTCCATGCGAGTTTGGATACATTTCATCTCGGCTCATCCTTATTTATCCTTATTAACTTTATTGTAATGCATCTGGCAAGCCTCAGGCCTGGTAATAGCTCATTGAGACCAATACAAACTCGGATGGTGGAAAATTATCTGTGTCCACCCCATATATTATCCTTCTCGGGATCAAACCAGATACTTCTATACTCGAGTCAACTCCCATAACACCAGACAACAGGCTTCATTCTCTTGATTTCCTCTCGATACCTTAGTGGTACAGGGAACGGGAGTGTGTGATCCGGGGACAGAGGCAGCCCTCACTCGGGTCGGCTGTTATTGTTATTATTGTTATTACCATCGTTGTTGCGTGACGTCGAGCGTGGGTGGACGCAGCAGTCTGTTGACCGTGTTGTCGACATCCCAGGGGGGGAAAGGGACCTTGGTATCGATCGAGCAAGCGAGGTTGCGCGACATGTGTGTCAGTTTGCCAGGAGGGGGCGGGGAACACTTGTTTCCACACATGGCTTAACTATGAAAATGTGTCATTTAAGTCAAATTCTTAGTTTGATCAGAACGCAAAGTAGGTTTACTATTCCCTCATTTATGTCATTGATTTGAATAGTTTTGTATTTCAAAAATAAAAATGATATAATTCTTCATGATGTACTCTCCGTTTACAGTTAAAGTAGAAGTACTACCTTGATTGATTACGCGATGACGCTACACCATAGTGGATTCAAGCAAGGTGAGCTTAATATCGTTCATGGTAAACAGGGTGTACATATTGCAAAGTAGAGTAATTAAATTAATGACTAACACCGGTATTTAGTGCAGTGCGTAAAACCAAACAAATACACACGCGAATGTTATTTTTAATCTTGATATCTCTTCTTTATAATATGTCAATTTACTGACGAAATAAGTAATATTTTTCCAAATATTAGAATTAATTTAATATGAGTATTAAAATTGTTTGAATATTTCTTCTAGAAGTTATCAATAGGTTGGTATTGAAGCGGACGCGAGAAAATACCGCTGTTTTTGCAGTTTTTATGTTGGTTTTTTTTTTCAAAATAAATAAAATATTGCTTCAGTACAAACATAAAGTTTAATTTTCTTCACATGGTGATATCAACAGTTTCTGAATATATGTCATGAGCATAGTGGCACTATATGTCAAACTTTTTATCTTCATTTAAAAAGTTTATCATTAAATTCCAAAACAACATTGACGGATATTCAAGAGATGTTGAGGTCACCATGAGAGAAAAAAAACTAAATTCTTTGTTTGTACTGGAGAAATATTGTATTTATTTTAGCAAAAAAAAAAAAAAAGTTTTGCCCTAAAAACTTCAAACACACTGGCTTTTTCCCGCTTCCCCTTTGATCCCACCATAAAACGCGCGTGGAAGGCAATGTTTGAACAGTTACTCCCCGAACAAGACATTAAAAACAAAATTTAATATGTTTTTAAATATAATATGCTCCATACAATAAATATTCTAGCTACACAATAGTTAATCACTTAAAGAGAATAACTTTTAATGAAGTAACTGATAATTGCTTCTATCACAATATCATTAACACTTTTTTTTAGTGAGTGTTCAGAATATAATAATTGTTTGCATTTTAGCAGTGTAATAATTTTTAATTGTTGATGTGCTACATTGCTAAGAGTATCTCCTCCAAGCAGGCACAGTTGTATTTGTGTGGCATAATTTACTGCTAAGGACTATTTCTTGTGCACATACTCCTCGTCAACAAGGTACAATTATTAAAAAAAAAATAGTTTCAATTTGTTCATGTCTCAACATTGGCTCTGTAGAAACTTAAATGATAACAAATTTATAAATCCAGGAAATGAATTTTGTTTTATATTTTCATAAATACTTAATACAATTTTTAAAATTATTACTAATATAAAGCCCAAGGAATATATTTTATATTTCCGATTCTAACTTATTATATTGATATAGTATGCCATTTCGTAATCTTGAATGGAGCAATATATTTAAATATGTGACTTTTATTTCAATTAAATTGATTTGAAGGCTACAGATTTTGAAATCATAAAGTTGAAAACAAGTGAACTATTACTTCTACTAAAATAAAAATATAAAACCTAAGGTTTTCTCCCTTTTAATTTTAAGTTAATGCCATAATTTTCATAACATTTGTGCCAAATAAAAGTGGCCAGTGATTTTTTAAATATAATTTTACTAATCAGCCTATCTCAATTTTTCTTTTTTGGAAAGATTAACTATGCCAGTTGTTTACATCAGTTTATTTTACTAATCATAAACTTATATATAAATGGACTGAAACGGTCTTGTTTATGTTAATTTTTAAGTGATGAAGATGACTAGATATTCGTCTGTTATGATATATGATTTCGAACAAACCTTATCTTCTGCCGTTAAAGTGGGAATGTCGTAGGGAAATTACAGAGGTGGCATGTCACTAGTTTCAAAGGTGGATTTAGGTGGCGTGTGACTAGTTTTAAAGGTGGATTTAGGTGGCTTGTGACTAGTTTCAAAGGTGGATTTAGGTAGCATGTGACTAGTTTCAAAGGTGGATTTAGGTGGCGTGTGACTAGTTTCAAAGGTGGATTTAGGTAGCATGTGACTAGTTTCAAAGGTGGATTTAGGTGGCGTGTGACTAGTTTCCAAGGTGGATTTATGTGGTGTGGGACTAGTTTTCAAGGTGGGTTTAGGTGGTGTGGGACTAGTTTCCAAGGTTTATTTAGGTGGCGTGGAATTAGTCTTCAAGGTGAATTTAGGTGGCGTGTGACAGTCTCCAAGGTGGATTTAGGTGGTATGGGACTAGTCTCCAAGGTGGATTTAGGTGGTGTGGGACTAGTCTCAGAGGTGGATTTAGGTGGCGTGGGACTAGTTTCCGAAGTGGATTTAGGTGGCGTGGGACTAGTCTCCGAGGTGGATTTAGGTGGCGTGGGACTAGTCTCCGAGGTGGATTTAGGTGGCGTGGGAACAAGATTCCAAGGTGGATTTTCAATTCACGTGTTAGGTTAAGACACTTATCTATAAATCCTTCATCCACCTGATGTTTTACTGACAATATATAATATCTCTCACTAGTGCTATTAGTCTTGCAAGCCTCCATAAACATACCTGCATCAGTGATCTGGCAGTATGAGATGGCAGGTTTGCAAGAGAGTGGTTTGATGGTTATGGGGACGAGCTAAACTAAGCTACCCTCCTCATACCCGTCTCATAGACTACCTTTAATGCCATGGCTAATAATAAATTAATGTTAAAAGTAGAAGTTTGTATCCACCTTGAAAACATTTTGAAAGCCACCACTGGATAATACACAAAGAATGTTGACTCAAGTGTGATGGTCTAATTAAGTTATAAAGTAGTGCTGAGGAATGATACATTGAACCGTGACTTTATAAACATATACAAATTGTAAATAGAGGATAAAAGTTGTTCATGGTTGAATCAGCAATCAAGAATTAGGGCATTATTAGCTGCTAGATAATTAGTTGAAAACAAAACATTTTCACTTGCCATCAAAGATGGGTTCACTCTTTATTTTTAGATAAACACTGCCTTGCTGCAGTTCAGTGTGATTTTTATATTAATAATAAAAAAAATGTTAATATGAATATATGTAATTATTAAAAAACCTCATGTAGTTTTTTAAATATGTATAATTTTAGATTTAATTTTTGCAGATAGATTTGTACCATTGGATTGGGTCATCTTTATTAGTTTAAATGAATGAATAGGTTTTATTTTGCCTGTTTTAATCGACACGTTTTACTGACACGCTTTAATAAAATTGTGTACTACATTATTTATTCAATCTATTCCAATCTCTATCTAAGTGAAAAGTGTATATTTATGTAAACAATGTTTCGTTACACCTACTCATAAGTCTATTTTTCAAAAACCTGTTTTATCACAATGATGTGAGATTGTATCTTTAATCGACAAGAACATTTGTCTGTAAACATAGCAGTGATAATTATTGAGGATTGGCATAGCAAACAATTAATACAATAATATGTTATCAGATTACAATTTTTCGTTAAAAAATTACATATGATTCATTATCAATATTGTGTTCATCGTAATTATCAACTTATATATTAAAATTAAAATCATAAACTATATTTTTTTAAATTCCTATCATTTATAATAATGAAACCTTTTTAATTGTTTTGTTTAATCTTTACAAAGCTGAATTTAAAAAAAAAATTGTGTTAGTAACGATCTATAATTATTTCAAGTGGATGATAAATTTATGTTCAAAATCTTCAAATCGACTCTCGAAATTGAACTGGTTTTTTTTTTCATTCCTTTTTACCAGTTTTGGGTCGATACCTAGTTTAAGGATGACCAGACTATATAAAGAAAAACTACGTGTGTGCCAGATTAGGTTAAGTTCCATTATGTATGCTAAGTTATTTTCATTATTCTTTCATTCTATATTTTTTATGTACGATATCCATTTTTATCTTGTTTTGTTTTGTATAGTTGAGATACTGCCAATGTAAAAAAGTTTTAATATAAGTTAATTATATTGTTTTGCGCGAATATGCTCTCATATTTATGATTTGATTTCTTTTTCTTTCTCATATTTATAGCTCAAATGTTACTATAAACGTTTTATTTTATTTTTTTTGCAAACTTTTTTGTTTTGTAATTGGAAAGTAAGATGAGTACAAAGTATTACACGAAAAATCGACAATGTTGAATTCATTGAAAAATAAATAAATTTAAACGTTAATTTTGATTACAAAAATATTCTGTTTTGTATTTTTATTTCAAGTATACCTTGTGTTTCTATTACCTTTACTCCTTATTTACCCTACACATTTTTGTATTCTTAAAACATTTTATGTTTTGAAAAGTTTATATTTTAAAATAGAACTACTCAACAAATATTGTGTTGGTTCTTCTCTTTAGAACCGGAATCTTTTATGATTATAAAAGTCATGGTTCAGTCCGTTAAAAAAAATTGATTCAGGTAAAACTATTCTGTCTTAGTAAATACATACCATAAAATGCATAGGTCTATAGTTCAGGTAACTCAATTTGGCCCACCACATTGCGGATATTTTTTTGTTCAATCATTTTGGCTCTATTTGTGCTCGTATGTAACCGAACATGAACATTTGTAATGTAAAATTAGACCTTTAAGAGAATATTTAATGTGGCGAGTCAATTTGAGCTCAAGATGGCCCGCGACATTTAAATGTTATCTTAAAGTTCTAATTTAAAAGCACAAACATTCATGTTTAGGCAGATATGAACACAAAGAAAGCACAAAAGATTGTACAGTAAAAGAAATTCAGCAATGTGGCGGGCCAGCTTAAGTTACGTCTATACTTCCTAGTTTTCTATAGACAAGTTTTACAAAAGCTAAACTTAGTTTACTTAGTTACACGTGGATTTTATTTTCCTTAAGCCAAAGGTGAACTATCTGTTTGCGGTTTGAATTTGACAATTAATTTGATAAAGTTAGTATTTGCTATCAAAAGGAATCTGAAACCGAGAACAGAAATAATATACTGATACCCGAACTGGTAAAATGTTTAAACTAACTGATTCATACAAAAATAAAGCTTTGTAAATCTATATAAATTAAATATTAATTAAAATAAGTTACGTTGGAATTTGTAATTTTTCTAGATATGTGTTCATTTTTAAAAGCCATTGTAATTTGTGTTTATTGGGGAAACTTCCCAGGGTTTTTAACTTTTATTATTTACATTTTGTAGTACGTTGAGTGATTTGAAATGGTTTCAATAAAATGTATCATGTTGCATATCTAAAAACGATACAAAGAGACGAATGTTAGTAAGTAATATGAAATATTTGTCAAATAATATGTAACGCTTCCTTTGGATAGAATAGAAATATTGACCTTCTTCAATGAACATTAAAATAGTTTTAAAATGTATTGAGTAAAATAGTTTTCAAAGAAAATTGCTCGACTAAGATCCTTAATTTATCCAGATTAATTATATAATCACTACTAGTGATTTACATAGCTACATAATGTTAATGGTGCTAAAGTTATCCAGAAATGGTTACGTCTTAGAAATGGGAACACAATTTAGAAAATGAATGCTGACATATTTAGAGGTACTATTTTAAAACGTTAATATATGTCTCCGATATCTTCTCACTAACACAGACTGCCATATTAATGTGAACTAAACAATTTTGTATCTAGTAGTAATGGAATATTTTTACAGTTATAAAAAATATACCCGCAAGTGCATACTTATTAAAAAAAAATAAAAAAATTAATTCACAAAGACTAACATGGAATTTTCTATATTACATAATCTAGGAATGTAGTTTGATGATATATGATATATATTTTCAACTAGATATCATTTTCCAAGCAGCTAGATTCCCTCGCTTGTCACTGATCATTCGTATAATTCTATCAAACGCTGTGATTTGACAGGTTATTCCTGTAATGAGTAAAATATTCAACAGCGTCTGTAATTTTGAATTATTTCCGCTATTTAGGAATAGGTAAAAACACATGGAGGAGTTATTTCTTTATTTAAAACTCAAATTAGTAAAATAGTTAGCCAAGATGATAAATGTAGCTTATTTATCTAGAGTAAACAACCCCTTTTATTAAATTTGATAATTTCAATGTTAAATTTAAATACAAACTTATAATTACGCATTTTAAAAGGTATCTAGCTAAGGGGTGACCTGGCGGTCTAGGGGTAAGGTGTCAGACTTCTATGCTGGCGGCCGGGGTTCGATCCTCGGTCCCGGCAAAGATTTATCTGATTACCAAACCTTTCCTTCACCTCTGACAAGACATCTTGTGAATGTGAGGAATGCCAGGCCTCCACTGTGGTTCGGATTCCCCGTTAAACTGTAGGTCCTTCATTTCATCTCACAATCACCCTACCATTGCACATTAGCGTAAGTGCGTATAACCCGAACGGGTAGTAAGACGCGGTGCTAATAATAATAATAATAATCTAGCTAAGTTATATGATCAAAATTACAAATATAAAAATCGTCGTCAATATTTGTCCACGCCTTTCTTGTGTGAGAGACTATTCTCTTTACACTCTACATATTCTACAAATGTCACTGTACCTCAATCGAAGCTAAGTTTTCCATTATAATAGTGTTAGTTCTACATTTCGAAATCATTTCTAAGTATTTTCTCAAGTACTACACACATTTAATGTGTCAGCTAGTGGAATGTATTGCTTGCTAGCAAATTTCAAAAATACAAGTTCAAGACATGTTTATCCTTGAAAATATTTCATGAAGGTAAACTGTGCTAGTGTCGTGAAGAAGCTAAAGTAATTATATTAGAAATGAGAGCTTAGAACTACAAACATGACATTTTGAAAGTTTAACTCTTACTTTTATGGCAAACAAAACATCAAAGGAATTGTTAAAAATAGTTTTATCGATTTGTGGTCATTTAACGAACGGAATTTTTTTTAAATTGGTTACAAAAAAAGTATAAGCATAAGTTGATTTTTTTTTTTTTTGTAAACGAATCAAATAGTCGAAACTTTCCTAAATAAGTTTTCCTTAAAATAGATTATGATTACTTCAGTAAATTATTAAAATATATGTGTATATATGTACCTGTTAAAAAATATACTGTGATGTTCAAAATTTAAATTAAAATTAAAATCTTGTTGCTGAATTAGGCCAATTTTATATGTTGATAGAACTAAGCTTGTTATTTAAACTTAATGCTCCTTTTAAATATGTGCAAATTTTTTAATTGTTAAGCTAAGCGTTAATATTAACAAAATAAAATATGGTTTATGGAGTAAACATAAAAATTCAAATATTCAATTACGTCAATGCATTAAATGAATAATCAGTTAACTAAATGTTACTCATATATTTAATTTCTAAAAAAAATCGTATATGTTACAAAACACTATTAACAAATAACTTACATTTTAAGTTATTAACAAAGAACTAACATTTTAAATGTATTTTAAAATTTCAGTTGTATGAAACTCTATTATTATAATTATTATATTTGATGTTCTCTAAATTTATTTTTTAAATTTCAGACTTTTACATACCTACATATTCTGCGCCACTACTTTAAAATGGAATCCAGTATTCCATACAATTCCTAATTTAATTTATTTAAATAATGTACTGTCCAATATAATGTAAGCTCTGTGAGTAAAAATATGTTAAATGTTCTCAGTGAGTTAATCTTATTTTCATTTTATTGATCAAAGTTGAAAAGTTGTAAAGAAAACATGTTGGAAATATTTATACTGGAAGGAAATATTCAAAACAGAAGAAAATATTAATTTTAAACTCTTTGTTACTCGTGTAGGATAGACAGGGATATATCAAGAAGAAAATTAAATTGTGACACAAATAAATAATTTAATTTTCATTTGCTTATAAATATAGATATTCTACTACAAAATATGCCAGGGAATATAGAACGAATAAAATAGAATATTTTATTTTTGAATCTAGCAATAAAACTAAAAAAGTCAAGATACATTTCCGAAAATAAAAATTAATGCAATTTTGACAAATATTATGTGAGGTAAATTATTGCACAACGTACCGTAACTCCTTACATAAGCAAAAAAAGAGAGTACTTTATTAACTATTACTTCTT
This sequence comes from Timema douglasi, assembly GCA_901482245.1. Lineage (NCBI taxonomy): Eukaryota > Metazoa > Arthropoda > Insecta > Phasmatodea > Timematidae > Timema > Timema douglasi. The sequence goes on from CABEEJ010001857.1 coordinate 124,472, forward strand.
ACATTTTGGTTTATTTTCATTTGATCTATTAGATTGAATTAGTAGAGATGTTCATTGAGTAACTACGTCTTGTCTGAGATAATTATTAACGCCATGATTACCACAATGTAGCAGCACTGTCGCCAGAATTGCGACACCACCGCTCATCTGCGGTGAGAATAACAACTAAATGTACGAATTTTCACTATTTCAGGTCAAAACAAGTGGCGATTATTGTTACTGTTTTGATTGATTGAAACAAAACGTAGCAACCAACTAGTGTCAATAATTAATGATGTATTGTGGGATTGTCCCTCGTTGGTTGGTACACCCCGGATAGGTGGGACGCACAGTCCCCGGTGCTGGTCCAGCCAGTGAGTGACTGGAAGGGGGGG
>CABEEJ010001858.1:0-20362 GCA_901482245.1 Timema douglasi
ACCTATTGTTTTGTTAGATTCTTGACTTGCAGGTTTATTTATAAATATTGTCAACCATACATTTGTAATTCATTTTACTAGCCCCCGCTTTGACTCATATTATTTTATATGTTTTTATTTAACCTAAGATTCTTATTGTAAAATGATTTTAACGCATTAATTTCACTTTCCATTAATTTAACTTTTTAGCTTTTNTTCTTTCTCATTAATCTTTTTATCAATCACTATCTAAGTCTTTAGTTTTAATCTATCAACACTCCTTACGTAAGATTATTTTAGAATGTTTTCTAAATAATGTATTAATAGCTGAACCCAAAAGCTGGGAGATGCACATGTGGTCTTTCAGGGGAGGGGGAGGTTTTGGCACGGACTCCTAGCTAATCAGCACCTCTGGTTTAGCGTCTGTTTGACCCTTTGTGGAAGGGAAGCGTCAGACGTGACACTGGCCGGCTAGCACACAAACAGAGAAGACCTGTATTCACAGAGTATTGTTCGTAATGTGCAGATAGGGTTTCAAGATGGGTAGAAAGAGATGTAGACCAGGTGGCTAAATAACCACTACCTTAAATAATTCTCCGTATTCATGTCATAAATATTTTGTTTTTCTAAATTAAGTAATCCGTGGTACAAAATGTACAGTATTTATTTAAAATAAAACTTCAAATTCTACGCTAAATAGTATCCCTTTAATCGGCTGTGTCCATCTACCCCCACCATTATCTATATAACCACGAGATGCTCTACTGGAACCTATTGACTGCCGTGGACGACACCTTTTTATGAAGACGAGAAGGCTAGGACGGAAGACTAGTTAAAAATAGCGTCCAAATATGGGGCTGGTTACAAAACAGCTGACGAGGATGGCCGACTTGTTACAACCTTCCGGTACGCCCACCCAGCAAAGATTCATTTAGGTTTGTAAAATATTATTGGATATCCTTTCCGCGGGTTTTGGCTCTTTTTTGCTTAATGTTCTGGCACATCCTTTGGCTTAAGAGCCTTCGGTGTCTATTAAAAAATGACAGAGCCCAGTCTCTTCCTGGAAGATTATTCTTGATCAATGTAAACCCACGGTCATCTAGATAGGACTTAACTATGCATCTCAATTGAAGTTTGTCTTGTGGGAACCCCCACTCACTCAATAAAATCAAATTGTCAACTATGAGAGCTTCATCGTCCCTTGGGAAAGTTGTGGGGTGGCCGTCTGTTTTCTATCAAGTACAAGTTCAGGTTCGCTTTCACTTTCAGAATCTTGAGTTCCAGTTTCAGTATTGTCATCTTGGGTCTAGCTTGAAAATTATGGGAGGCTTCCTTGTAGCTTCTGACATGTTTAACAAGAGTACCAATACTAATTTTGTATTCCTTTACTGCATCCCTAAACTTAAGTTCACCTTTCGCTATTTTTTCACTGCATCTTTTAACTGATCATCACTATAGTTCTTGTATTGTCTAGAACCAACTGTTTTTTTATACTTCATAACAATTTTTTAAACTTTCTTAAACACTGCTTTTCCGGTTCATAAAATAACCATTTTGGTCAATTTACTTTTATGCAGTACTGATACCCAAAAACTGAATGAAGTAGGCTAACCTGCAAACAAAGTAAGGATGTTGAAAAATGGTATGTTATAAATGAATGTAAACAAACAAAACATTTGACTAAACATTCTGAAACAAACAGAAAACAAGCATGTTCATAGTATCCCCCTAAAATGCGGTTGTTCACATTAGCCCCACTCTGGGCAATAAATGACATTGACTAAAATAAAAATTCATAAAAACTTATTTTTTCACTATAAACAGTGAAACTTGTGGGAATTTGTTAAGAATGTATCAAATAATGATAAACCAGGGTAAACATCCCAATTTACTACACATCGGACCGTGGGCAGAGATGATTTGCAGCATAGCAAAAAAAGACAAAAAAATGGTATTGCTTTTTATTTTATTTTTATTTTTAGGATTATAAATGTTTTTCAAATATGGTGAAAATATGATGTTTTGATATCAACATTGTATAAGGGGAAAATGGTCCTTCAAGGTAAGTGACAACATTGCCAAAAATGCATGTTTATCATTTTACATACTTTTGTTCAAAGTAGCCCCATTTGACGGTACTTTTAGATGGCTTAGCTTATTTTGTGTGTTCAATTATTATTTTAGGATGTATTTAAAATTCCGAAGTTTCATTTTTATATTCTGACAAATAATTACAAAATTTAAAGTATTTTATTGCAAAACTGTTATGATGGATACACCCCATGCTGCTAATATGAGCCAGGGAAACGAATCAATAACAGCCACCATATATGTTAGGAATTTCTCTCTTATTCCTAATATACCAGTATTTCAAGGCAGGGTGGAATGATAAAGAAAAATTGGCAGAGTCAAATTTAGGGTTTCAGGGGAAGCACAGGATTTTACCTTGTTGCATAGTGAATGTAGGAAAGCTATGACCTATGCAGCCTTGAAACAAAGAGCTTGCAAAGCACTTCAAGAGGAAGAATACTAACAGACATTACTGAGAACAGCTTACCCGAAGCAAGCTACGTTCGGATGAAACAATAGAGCAATTAGTGGATAGAATAAGAAAAATCAACGTCAATATGTATGATTTAGGGGAGAGTGAAAAGGGTAATGCTACAACAAAGTTTGAGGTGGACCAGAGAACGTTAGATGCTTTTCTAAATGTCTTTTCTGGGAAATTAGGGAGACTGACACGGCTTTCAAAACCTAAATCGTTCCAAGATGCAATAGAATCCGTAGTGGACATAGTAGAAGTGGACCATCGACCAGTTGAAGACAGACAAACTGAAAAATGAGTTTTTACGAACTACGCTGAGGTTAAATGTTACAAATGTAGGAGGTAGGCTCATTTAGCCAAAACTTGTACAATCAACAAGTAAGTTTGTTTCCATTGTCGGTACAAGGGACATATATCCAAGTTTTGTAGTAAAAGGTTTGAAGGAAAGAAACTTTCCCCAAACTATCAAGGGATTGGACTACGCCACGACCCCCAGTCCAATTAAAATTCGTCCCTGTAACTTCCGCTACCAGTGAAAACACTATTGTAGATCAGCTTATAGTTATTGTAAACGATGAGGAAAAACAATGCAGGTTGTTAGTCGATATAGGACCTCAAGTTTCAGTAATGTGGTAAGAAGTTGTGGGAAATAAAAATATTTACAAACCCAAGTACATAATTGCGTAGGAAAACAAAGAATTTCAAATTTTTGGGAGGAAAATCTGTAACTATCGAGTTAAACCATGATAGCAATGTAGTAAATGTACTGGTTGTAAATGACAGCTGTCATCGCTATGAGGGCATACTTGGATTAGTTTTCTTGTTGAAAAACCAGGCATCTATTAACGTAAAAAAACGTAAATTGAACCTTCATCATAAACCTTATGGTTTAGGAACAAGAGCCGAAATAGGGCCCCAACGAATTAATGCAGTTGTAAATATGAGATTAGCTACCTCATCCAGCGCTGTGGAAATGGTTCTGGTTCTAGTGCATTTAATGCAAACTGAAGAAATGCCCCCATGCGCAAGAAAGATAAATTCAAGCTGAAGTTAAACTTCCCGAAGTAATTGATGAAAAGATACTTTTAGTAGAACCAGTTATACAAAGCGATATACTGGAAGATACACAGTGTTTTATGTGACTAGAAGTGTTAGTGTTGCCATAAAGGCAGAGAACATGGTCAGTCGAGTCCCTATAAGTGTTGTCAATATGAGCCCTGTGGCTGTCCAAATGCCATGAGGGGCGGTAATTGCTAGCGTTTATTATGTAAACAAAGATGACATTATCAGTTGTGTAAAAAAAACTCTTATATAAGTTTCTACGCCACGAACCTTATATACGAGGTTGTGAGGTTAAAGAGACTGCAACCCCTAAATATGAAGCTGCATTTAATAAAAAACTAGATCATTTTGAAGCCTATTTTACGAGAGTTTAAGGATATCTTTAGGGAAAGAGATAATTAACCTGCCACCCAATTAGTACACCATCGAATACATACCGGATATGCGAAGCCTATATCACAGACACCTTACAGAATACCTTATCTCCAAAAAGCCCTAATTTAAGACATAGTTGTGAACCAGTTAAAGGCCAAATTTATCAAACCCAGTGAAATACATGATCCACCACGGAGCTCTCCTATAGTGATTTTCGTGCGTATAACCCGAACGGGTAGTAAGACGCGGTGCTAATAATAATAATAATAATAATAATATAGTGATTTTAAAAAATAAGTCTACAACAGGACAGTCAGAATTCCGTTTTTATTTTGACTTTAGACGTTTAAATGCAGTAACTACCCCAGACCTTCATCCCCTATATAATTTAGTGGAAACGATTTAAAACCTGTCTAAATGTAAAGTATTATCATGCCTGGACATGACTAGCGGTTACACACAACTATGTGTTCATCCCAACGACCCAGCAAAAACATATTTCATAACTACAACAGGGGTGCACAAATGTGTTAGAATTCCCTTTTGTCTCGGAAATGCCCTGGCTACATTCCAAATACTGATGGATGGTATAGTGTATAGGTTACACCTACTCAAACCCTGGTTTACATAGATGACATAATAATATTTAGCAAGGACATGGTAGAACATGTTGAAAGACTGCCGCAGTTTTGAATCGGTTGCACCAAGTAGATTTATCCTTAAATATTGATAAATGCCACTTTGCGGCCTCTCGTGTACATTACCTGGGTCATTATATAAGTCATAAAGGACTAAAATGTGACCCTCACTTAGTCAAAGCCGTCCGAAACTATCCCATTCCGAAAAACGTCAAAGAATTTCAATCATTTTTAAGGTTTGTTATACCCTCTCTGTTACTTTATAGTAATTGACCACCAAAAAATACAAAGATGGGAGGGAGTAAGCTAACACATAATAATAGAAAGAAGTAATAGCAAAGTTTAAAAGTGATAATAATAGTTTATTGAAAAATATGACAACATTAATTCAAGTGGCCTTAAGGGTCATCTTGTAGCTGTAGTTGGAAAACATTGCACAATAGAAGGCTTCAACGAGAAACGATAGAATAACAGGCAGAGTCTAATGGACCATTTTTACATTAAATAGTTATGGTAAACAAATAATCATAATTACACATAATTATGAGCACTGTATAGCTTTATGAGCTCCAACAATTATCCAGAAAGTGTCTGTGCTTCAAAAGACAAAAATAGGCACATATTAACTGAACAATTATGTTACAACAAACATTATATTTTAAACGGGGGAGCTGAATTGTACCCATTCAGACATTTCTTAAACAAGCACTACAAATAAAAAGTCTTATTTGTATCCATTATCATAATACCCACAAAATCCTGAATTGTAGCCATTCAGAGAGTTTTCAAATAAATGACTTTAACAAAAATCCTGATTTGTATCCACTGTAATTATTTGCATTATATCCACAAAATCCTGAATTGTATTCACTCTGAATGGTAGCCATTACGACATTTTCTTAAACACACATTACAAATAAAAAGTCTGATTTGTATCCATTCTGAATGGTAGCCAATCAGACATTTTCTTAAACAAGCATTACAAATAAAAAGTCTGAATTGTATCCACTAGAAATATTTGCATTATACCCACAGAATCCTGAATTTTATTCATTTAATTGCGGTACCACTTGTCTGATAGATAGCAGCAGAAGAAACTCGGTTTAACTCATTCCATGTTTACTAGAGAGTAGCACTTATCCTTAACCCATTCCGGGCTAACTAGAGAGCAGAACTATCTATATATTAATATAAAAAAATATAATCTTCTTACTTATTGTATTATTACTTTAAAATCTAAACACGGATTTTAGGACTTATTTTTATAAACATTACAGAATATATTTGTGATCAAGGTGTTTGTTCTATATATATATATATATATATATAATACATTAATTATCATATATAATACTATCATCTTGTTGGCAATCCTGTTTTTAAATACTATTATTATTGACAGCAGTAGATACTTTAACGACGCCATATTATTTGCATACATAAAAACAGGGTTGAACTATTCCACACCCACATAAACGATTATTTTGTGGAGTTTGAGGTAAAATGCAGCCTTGTAATGATCTAAATATGTTACTAGATCACAAAGTTGAAAAGTTTATAACTACATTAATTTTAACTTGAATATTAAAGAATGCGCTAAAATAGCTCAATGAATTATACAATATTGATATAAGATTTTTACGTTTATTTTAAGTTAATTTAAGGTAATGGGTATTTTATACAATATTAATATAAGATTTTTACGTTTATTAACACGTTTATTTAAGGCGCTACAGCTTCTAAAAAAGAATTTGTGTCAAGAGCACAGAGCAAGGCTCTGTTAGGAAATTCAATTCTCTATCCAATCATAGAAGTTTGCACTGGCTTAGAGCTTAGAGATTTAAAAATTTGACCAAAGCTTGAGGAAGTACGGGAATTTTTTTTTTTTTTTCAGAAAAATCCTTGTTTACACGTTTTTATTTATGGCGCTACAGCTTATAAAACAGAATTTGTGTCAAGAGCACAGAGCGGGGCCCTGACAGGCAATTCATTTCTCTATCCAACCATATAAGTGTGCATAGGCCTAGACTCTACAGATCTGAGCAATTTGACCAAAGCTTAAGGAAGTACGGGATTTTTTTAAGAAAATCCTCGTTTACACGGTTTTTTAAGGTGCTACAGCTTCTAAAACAGAATTTGTGTCAAGAGATCAGAGCGGGGCCCTGATAGGAAATTTAATTATCTATTTAATCATATAGGTGTGCTTAGGCCTAGACACTACAGATCTGACAAATTTGACCAAAGCTTGAGAAAGTAAGGGATTTTTTTCAGGAAAATCCTTGCTTTCATGTTTTTTTTATGGCGCTACAGCTTCTAAAACAGAATTTGTGTCAAGAGCACAAAGCGGGGCCCTGATAGGAAATTCAATTCTCTATTCAACTATATAAGTGCGCATAGGCCTAGACCCTACAGATTTGAGCTATTTGACCAAGGCTTGAGGAAGTACGGGATTTATTTTTCAGGAAAATCTTTGCTTACACGTTTTTTTAAATGGCGCTACAGCTTCTAAAACAGAATTTGTGTCAAGAGCACAAAGCGGGGCTCTGATAGGAAATTCCATTCTCTATCCAACCATTTTGTTCCCACCACGGGTTACTATCCAATTAGGTTATATTATGTACTAGTTGAGCTAATCGGCTAGAGATGAGTTATGTGTAACTAGGAGGCAGTGCACCAGCACTTGCGTAGAGAGAGAGAGAGAGAGTAAGAAACCATTTAGAGAAAACCATCCTCAGTATACTACACCTGGTTCAGACCCTGATATCCCCGTTCGTGGCAGACTAATCGAACACGAGATTACCGCGTTAGACCATGCGGACACCGAGGTGGGTAAAACATTATTATTATTTATTATAAAGTATCGATTATTAAGGTGGATATAAAAGACGCGTTTTAAATCAAAATTCTCTTAATAACCATAATTGGTACCGAGGAGCGGTGGGATCCTAGTTTTCCCTGGATGACAGAATTTCTAGCTGCACTCATGGTTAAATTGAATAATGAAGGCATTTTGAAAATAATGATTTAGTTTAAAATGGTTATCTGGGAAGTGTTTGACATGACAAAGAACAATGTTTGTTTTTAATTTTTCTGAAAAGTTTATTTTAGCACCGCGTCTTACTACTTACTACCCGTTCGGATTATACGCCTATGTACTAATTAAACTTAGTTTAGGAATCAGGTAGGTATGGTTTAGAGGAAGTGCACCCACATTGGCATGGAAGGAGAGAGTGAAACCATTTAGGGAAAAACTTTAAGTTGACCTACACCCAGCCTGGCCCAGGATATTATGCCTGATCTGACAAGCCAACAAGACTATTATCAGATTGTCAATTAGATTGCGTGCATGTCTATGTGGGCTTGGAAAAAGCAACCAAGAACCAATAAAATATTTAGTATTAAAAATTAGCTTACACTGATATTTAAGTAAGTTTGTTATAAAGTTTACCTAACACTAGCAAGATTTGTATACTAGGGTGTCGAAAACTAAACCGTTTTGGGTATATTATTTAAATATATATAATGAAATGTACTAAAACAGTAATTAAAATCTTTATAAACAAATATAAAGCAATTTGACATGATTGGTTTTAAAAGTTAAAAGTGTTAAATTGTAATTGTGATGGGTATAATACAACTTGTCATTTTGGCTGGCAATAGTTTACGACAGTTTTTCAATTGCTCTAGTTATGAAAGTGGGTTGGATTCACGAGTCAGCCAGACTGTCAACGAAATGTGATTCCCGCGAACACAACAGCAGATTTTTTTAAATGAAATATTGGCGTGGACTGGCTTTTGGAGAGGGGAACGGGTTCTGCCCTTAGTCTGGCCCAGAAGTATGAGTCATACTATCAAAAATATTAGGTATCTAATTATAGTTTATGTGTCTTGCTATGGGCAGGTGTGGGGAAAGGAGAGGCTCTCGGATTGAAAAGGTATAAGAAAGTTGAATAAGAAGAAAAATATTGTTGGGAGAATTGGTCAGTGTCTACCATTTTTAATTAGATGTTTATTTCTATAGAAATAGGATAATGGGTGGAAAAGGAGGGAAATATAAAGGGTACAACAAATGAGGTAAAAATTACAAGAAGTTAAAAAATACACAAGCATGCAGGTGATCTTAAAACCTTACAAATTCCCCAATTAAATAGACACAAAATATGATTTAGACGTAAGAGGAATTAAAACAGAATTTTAAATAAAAATGAAATTGTATATTTATTTTTTCTTAGGTCAAATCGGGAGTTATACCTGGTCTAGGCCTGTGAATAAATATATTGTTGAATAGAGGATAATTGGGACCATCACGGCTCATCTCTGTACACGTGACACAAATTTTGTTTTAGAAGCTGTAGCACCTTAAACAAAACGTGTAAACGAGGATTTTCCTTTAAAAAAATCCCGTACTTCCTCAAGATTTTGTAAAATTGCTAAGAGCTGTAGGGTCTAGGCCTATGTACACTTATATTCTTAAATAGAGAATTGAATTTCCTATCAGAGCCCCGCTCTGTGCTCTTGATACAAATTCTTTTTTAGAAGCTGTAGCGCCTTAAACAAAACGTGTAAACGAGGATTTCCCTGAAAAGGATCCCGTGCTTCCTCAAGCTTTTGTCAACTTGCTCAGATTTGTAGGGTCTAGGCCTATGCACACCTATATGGTTAAAAAGAGAAATGAATATCGTATCAGGGTCCCGCTCTGATCTCTTGACACACATTCTATTTTAGAAGCTGTAGCGCCTTAAAAAAACGTGTAAACGAGGATTTTCCAGAAAAAAGTCCCTTACTTCCTCAAGCTTTGGTCAAATTGCTCAGATCTCTGGGGTTTAGGCCTATGCACACTTATATGGTTAGATAGAGAATTGAATATACTATCAGGGCCTTGCTCTGATCTCTTGACATAAATTCTGTTTTAGAAGCTGTAGCGCCTTAAAAAACGTGTAAACGATCATTTTCCTGAAAAAATTGCGTACTTACTCTAGCTTTGTTCAAATGCTGAGATCTGTGGGGTCTACCCTTGTTACATTTATATGGTTGGATAGAGAATTGAATTTTTTTTTAACAGGGCCCCATTGTGTGCTCTTGACACAAATTCTCTTTTAGAAGCTGTAGTGACCTAAAAAACGTGTAAACAAGGATTTTCCTGAAAAAAGACCGTACCTCCTCAAACTTTAGTCAAATTGCTCAGATCTGTAGGATCTAGGCCTATACATACTTATATGGTTGAACTAGCGATCCCACGCGTCGTTGCCCATGACCCACTGTGGTATTGTGTTAGAAATAGCCTAATTAAAAAGCTAGTTAAAAATCCTGCTTTGAGGTGCATTCGGACCCCCTCACGTACACCTATGTTAAAAATTTCAGATCTCTACATGCAGTAAATTTGGCTGGGCATCTCACACAAACAGACAAACACTTCCTTTTATACACTAATATTATTAAGAGGAAAGATTTGATTTTTTTCTTTGTAATGAGGAAAAAATTAGATTTTTAGAATAAAATATAGCCTATGTTATGCCCTGATAATGTAGCTTTATATTGGTGAAAGAATTTTTAAAATCGATCCAGTAGTTTTTGAGTTCATCCATTACAAACAAAATTCAAATCTTTCCTCTTTATAATATTAGTATAGATAGAGAATTGAATTTTCTACCAGGGTCCCGCTCTGTGCTCTTGACACACATTCTGTTTTAGAAGAAGTAGCGTACTGGTACCAATAAAGCTTTCCAAACACTTGATTGGGAAAATATTTTTAAACATAGCTTGGTTGAACGTATCATTTGGAAATTTAATCTCCCTAGTGCTCTATGTTGGGGAGGCTTCTGGGAAAGGTTAATAAGAGTAACAAAACCAATTTTAAGTGAGTTTTAGGTGAAGCTGGTCTAATTTCCCAAGAAATGCTTACTCTTCTCTTCCGTATAGAAGCTGCCATTAACTCTTGGCCACTGGTATGCCTGACAGAAGATTGTGACGATTTAAGTCCTCTCATCCAGGCTTGTTTTCTACCTGAAATAAAGGAAATTTGAGTTCCAGAATGTGATGCCTTGGATGCTAAAAGTCTGAACTGACGAAAACGTCATCTTCTCAATTTAAGCAATGAATTAAAGAAGAGATTTCAGCAAGCATATCTGGGAATTTTGGCAATAAGTAAACGGAACAAGTCCTCTACTTTGTTCAAGATTTCCGATATAGTCTAAGTTGGATCAAATAGTTCCAAAAGGATGGAATGGTCCCTGGGAAAAAATTATGGAGTTATTTCCTGAATCTGATAGCATAAAAAGGCACGCAAAAGTCATGACTTCTAAAGATGTATTTCTGAGACCCATACAATGACTCTACCCTCTAGAGGTTCCTGATGATAGATGTGGAACATTGAGGACTTCGTTCGAGGAGAAGAGAGTAGCTTCTTCAGAATATCCTTCTAGAAATCAAGTATAGCCCCCAAAGACCATACGTTCTAACAGAAGAGTCAACGTCCCCTCACGATATACTGATTAGTTGAGGATATCCATCCTCAACGTTGGGAGAATTTTAGAAACATAACTTTAGTTGGTATTGGAAAGCATTGTGTTGCGTTGCTTAGAGACTTTTGAAAACACAATTAAGATGTATTTTACTGTTAAAATGGTAGATTGTATTACATTTGAAAATTTGAATGGAAATAGTGTTTAATATATTCTCTGTAGTGTGATTTTCCTGTATTCAAAATAAACTATATTAATTTTTCCGTATCAATTTGTTCATACCACACGTAGCACACATTGTTGTGGGGAAAAAATCGAATGAAGTTACCAATGATCCTTCTAAACGATTAAACATATTATATTTTATTTAAAATATTGTTGTTCTTATATTGAAAAATTATACTATAATTTACTCTTCAAAGCCAATTTCAAAGAATGACCAAGTACATGTAAAATTAAGCAAGTCTTTAGTTGATAAACAATATTTAGAAGCACAGAGTATTATAATCATAAGCAAACAAAAAAAGACAGTTAAGTGTTTAGTAACACGTATAGGCAGGGTTTAACTCTAGTGTGATAAAATTATATTGTTTCTCAACAACTCTAAAAACGAAATTTATTCTAAATCTCAAAAATTTGTGTTTCTCCAATAGATATACTAAATACATTACGTTAACCTGGTATAAATGCAAACTCAATACAGGACTGTTGGTCTCAATATCTTATTATCACACAAAATAAGTTTCTTAAATGCCTAAAACGAGATAGCACAAAAAATGTATTAATAATAGTTACCTATGCGATTCATGATATAAAAGATATAGTGAACTTTACTAAACAGTAATAATCTTTGAAAAAAAGTTTAATAAATTATTTACGTTTTAATTAAAATAAAATTCTTTTTGAAGTGTTTCAGTTTAAAAAAGTATAAATGGAAATTAAATTGTAAATAAATCTTTCTTACTCAACCATACCCCCGTGGGGCTAGCGTTGTTTCCCAGCCGGCTACGCTCCAACAAGCCACCACGGCGAGCCAGTCGCAATGTAACAATAAATAGAGCTAATCACCAGGAACCTTTAATGATCTGCACTCAGTTTGACAACAAACCCGTCTCTCATGAACTAATATATTTATGTGTAACTGGAATAAACAGTCTGATAGGATCCTGACACAAACAAAACGTGGAATGTAACAAAAATGTCCCACCGGCTCGTTTATTAGAATAAAATATAACAATGAAATGTATGATATACAATATGGTAAACTGCTAATAAGTTTGATACAAACTGTCTGAGATTCAAAATAAAGAATGACTCTCGCATTCTTAGCTATAGAAAATAATAAACTAAATATTGTAGTCCGGCTCAGGCGCCTCACTGAACAAAGCAAAATGATAGAAATAAGCTAAACATGTAATGGATAATTACATATAGCGACCCTACACAAATATGTATACATATCTAATATAGCAAGAGCCCACGAAGCTATATGCTTTAACGAATTTGCGGTAGTATTTTATACAACTTTACTACCTGTTACCTGACCAAGTAACCACAATCCCAACTATATACTCGCTGCTCGTTCTTACCTGTGTTGGGGACATGCTCTGAGAAATTTTCTGCTTTTATAAAATAACGAAGGTCTGGCCGTCGTGGGCTCTTGGGCTATAATAAAAAGTGACTTTCTAACGATTCCCTCATAGTTAATTTTAATATATACAACATAGACAAATACATATGAATGAATTTCCTCTCTATACTTCCAACTCGGCGTTAAGATAATATTATGCTAACTTCAGATACAAGAAATTATTTTGGCAGCCCTGATAGTTTCGCAATCTAACTCTTGACCTAAAAGGTCACCAATAGATTTAAATACATTAAAGTTAATTCATAGCAGCAAAATTAGTTTAAATTACAAGTCCGTTAAAGATAATAACGACTAACACTGACAATATATGCATGTTCGAAAGACAATATTAGCAACAAAATAAACTAACACCTAAATGATCCAAAAGGATGGCTACATAATAACGGTAGAATAAACCCTAGCCTCTATCGTAAATAAACATATGCTATGTATAAATCTCCATCTTTACAATGACTTACATCCTATTGAGTCCTTGTGACTCAAATGGCATCAAAGAGTACATAACATTGTTGGGCACACGCTTATATTCAGTTTGTATCAGTGGGAGGAAAAAGGGTGGTAAGAATGACCTAATGATGAAGTCACTACAGTCCAATCACTTCATAGATGTCTTCCTCGGCGCCTGCGCACAACGCCGTAGAGTCTAAGAATGAAAGGGGGTAGGGGTGACGAGCACACGGAAACTTTGGAGGTCCACTTACGTTCATCAGAACGCGCATGCGCGCTAAACATATTTTAGCTTTAGGCTTAGTGAAACAATTGCATGTAACGCCAGTCTTCCAGATCGAGTTCTTATTGCGATTGCAAACAACGTTGTTCCGTGGCGTGTTTACCAGCTTCGTACGAGACCCCGGCTTGGTAGTCAAACAGGGTGAGCGAAAATGTTGTTCTTGGTGATGGTCTTGTTTCTAGCCACGGTACATTACATTATAACAAAAACGTAGCAAAAATGCTACAACCTTATCTAATAAGAAAATTACACAAAACTGCCGGTTAAGGCCTCAATAACATCCATATATACAGTTAAAGTCAGTTGCTGTTGGTGGGCTTGGAAGTTGGGCAGGCAGCCTTTAAATATTTCATTGCATTAAATTATTGGAGCATAATTTTAGTCAAAATAAACTATAAGTCATGAACTAATTTTAAGATAATTATTTTGGGAGTAGAGCAAAAAAATTGTAATCTCATAAAAATAAATTAATATAAATCTATATATTAAGAATTAACTAAAAATCTACTAGTTTGAACAGTCTCACTTTTAAAAACAATGTCTTGAAAACGATTTAATTAATTATTCGCTAACTACACATTCCTTGTTATTAACACACATATTAAAAATATAAATTCATATTAAATTAAAATAAATTATATGATTACTAAAATAAAATATAAAAACTAACACTTTTATAAAACCAATTATGACTTGTACGAGACCCACCAATGAACACAACTAACGTATACCTAACAATGCGAGTGCTCCAACATTGACAATGAGCACTATGTGGTTATTCACAGATATTCTTTCATTCCACGATAGCAAGAGGCAGTTTAAACTTTACTTTTTTTCTACCTTTACTGATCGTATAAGAGACCTAAAAGACGTGCATGTGCCTTAGCCTTTGTATCTCCTCTTCAACCCTCATTCCATTCGAGGATATAGAGGTACGGTTGCATGTGCCTTAGCCTCTGTATCTCCTCTTCAACCCTCATTCCATTCGAGGATATAGAGGTACGGTTGAGATTGTTTTTACTAAGCTGTCTCGTTATTGTGGGTTTCGTGGAGAGGACAACCCCACAGACACACTTGAAAAATAAAAAAGCTTAAATAAAGTTCCTGCCAAAATATATTATGTTTGGAATTTTAAGAATATTCAAGTTATTTTAATTTTTTAACAGAATAATAATTATTTCGCTGAAAGTAGGACAGTTGTGCTTTAAATACCTACATGGACCTAGTGATAGGCACAATCGAGTAAAAATAATTGAGTAATTCGATTGTGTTCCGTATTCGAGGGTATTCGATTCTTCTGGGACTACTCAAGTAACTTTACTGTTTTTTTTTAAAATTTATTTTATTTTATTACCAGCAAAATGAGAATCAACCTTATTGGCTGGACTTTTTATCATGCTATTACCATTTAAAATGCATATCCCCTTAGGCATAATTGTTCACCAACAGTTTCTACTGCTAAGCAAAAATTACCCATTTATGGTTTAAATATTGCACTTTTATTTTCAATACAAAATACTCGCAGACGTAAAGTGCACAATCGAAAAGCATGCTAACTAAGCGTATCACATTTCCAATTCTTTTTAAAAGTAGCCTACTCAATGAAAGTTACTAGATTTTTCTTACTTCGCACCTCAGCGGTTTTATTTCCACAACGGATACACGAAACTAATTATAATCGTTCTTAATTATCTAATTGATTATAATTTATCCTTAGTAAAATATTATTATTTATAAATTGAAACTAAATAGTGTAGGTACCATACGTTACATAATAGAAAGGAAAGATTAAAACTGGTTTCACTTTTAAAAAGGTACAATTACTATCAATTTCTTTAACATGAATGTATAAAGAAAGGGTTATTTTATTAAATAGAGAACAAAACTTTTTTTTGTGAGTCACTTCTTAAAACGCATACTTTTTTATTGACTGCATGCAACGTGAAACCTGAAAATAAGGGGGGTGGAGGTGACTGTCGGTATCGATCTCCTACTACAGGAAGAGATTATTAACATGTTATTACTATCGAATTCCATTGCAAGACTCCTGAGTACCGAATAATGTTGTCCAACCGATTGCCACGGGACGATTCGATAAAAAATTACTCGATTAATTTTACTCAATTACGCGTTTATTTTTAAAGAAAATCGAGTAATTACTCGATTGTGCCCATCACTACATGGACCGACCGCCACTGGTTATTAGTTAATTTTAGAGATAGGGGTGGAAGGGAAAATAGTTCTTTGGAATGAGGGAAGTGATGTTGGAGGGGTAAAACATGACGAACTGTTAGCCCATGATGTTCTGGAATTTTCGGTCTCTCATATCTGTTGGAAGTTTTCAGGCCTTTCTTTATCATCCTTGATTCCATTCGTAGTCTCTAGACCTCGTTATGCGCACTAGTCGTACTTCGCAGATACCCGGACCCCAACTACATAGCTCAGTTCATCGGCATGTGTAGGACAGGCTGGTCGTGTATCAGGTGAGGATGAAATGGAACAGTTTGGGTAAGTTGATTATTAGTTCCCATTATTTCGTACTAGTTCAATATTAACGCTTCATTTATAACTAATTATGATGCTACAATTTCTGTAAAACACTTGAACTTGAATCCATTTTTTTTTCTCCTCCCTCCCATGACCTATCATAAAAGTTATAAAACACTGTTTATGTTCTAATATTCATTTTTAAACCATATAATAACAGTTATCGTCTCATATTTTGTACTCTGACCCTTTCACTTTATTTAATGTATTGAAATACATTTGATATATGAAATAAAACAAGGTTTAGACATTTGTGTAACATTAATAAATAAGGCTCAGCTGTGTTTAATCGTTAGCCTTCACTTTAAAGTTGCAAGTTTCTACTGTTAACAGCGACGGATCTATCAACACACTCGTGTTGCCTAAAGTTCTGGTAAATTATTGTGATGTTGGTATCACTTATCTATTGCGTACCATTGTTTATGGATGGATGCCTGATACAAATATTTAGGATTTAATCTTGGATGAATATTTTTAAATATATATATATATATATATATATTTATTGATAATTTAATAAAATATTAATTTTAAATGTTTGGTGACAAATCGTCCGAAGTAGTTGGATTCCCTTCAAGCTGGAAAACAGATACGTAAGCTTTAAATAATTTCTTGACTACTTTTGTGTAGACAATATTTCATAGACCACAAAAACTAACATTTTAAATTGCTTGATTATTTATTATATTCCTATAAATTAAATTAGATGATTTCTTCCATACAAATTCTAATCCTATGGTCTACACCCGTTATTGTTCATGTTAAGTGTATATCTATATAACACACCAGATTATATTAATAATTACTGCTTAGTGCACAGTGCACAATATATAGTATAATACGTTTTATAATCTAGCTACTTAATTCTATTGTATTTAATTCACTGCAACTGACCCAACCTCTTTGCTAATGTATTTAAACTTAGGCTTCAATTAAGGGCTTACAGCATATAACCCGAATGGTTAGAAAGGTATGGTACTAGATAAAAAAAAGAGTTCAAGGGTTCACTCACAAAACAACATTCATCAAACTGTATTTAAAAAAAAAATGATTTAATCTTAGTGTGACTTTGTTTTGGGTAAATCCATGTGGAATTAACCAATGGTCTGGACCTTCACATCTCTGAACAAGATAATTTTTGGAACATTGGTTCTATTTATTAAGTGGATGAAAAATATGAAATTTCAAATTTTTTTTACATTCCGTTTTTGAGTTAATGGCTTTCAAAGTTTTGGAATTCGCGTGATTTTGGCTGCATTTTAAAATTTTCAAATGGCTCTATCTCAAAAACTATAATAGCTAGAGAGATGGAATGTGAACTATTTTCTTTATGATTTTACAATCTTTAATATGATATGCAACTTGACCATATTTAACAATTTAATTTCTTTTCATAAAGAATTTAAAAAAGTATTTTTGTTAAATCTCAAAATCGAATTTTTTAATTTTTTTCTAAAAGTATATTTTATTTATACTCCTTTAGGGAGAACATGTACCACATTTGAAGATGGGATCATGTTGTAATAAATAGTTAAATATAGTAGTACCACAGCAAATTCATCCAGAATAAGGTGTATTGTGTTGATACCCTAAGTATTTATGAACACCTGCAGTAACATAAACAAAATAATTGTGAAAATTGTTTCTACTCATTTAATTTATTGCTCTTTTAAGTTAACCCTAAAACATTAACAAAATAATTGTTAGGTTTTTTAATAGGGCCCATTAAAAAAATTCAAAACTTATGAAAAACCTTATGAGGTTGAGCTTAGAATTAAATTTATTAATGATATTACATAGGCACCTGTAAAATAAATTACTGCTCCTCAACAATGAATCTCAAAAGTCAGTTCAAATGAAGACAGTGATTCATGAAACCTGAACACTGCTATTGTTTACAAGTTCTATCAGTTTTACTGTGACTGCCAGACAAACAACATCCATGTACTTTATTTGCTCAGTTTCTCAGTATTATTTCTTATTGATATACTCAAATTACAATATGAAAAAAAGACATGGAAATTTGTTTAGGTTGTAGAGCCCAACTATCAAAAGAAAGGCAGCCAGAGCTGTTGACTAATGAAAAGATAGAACAATCAAAAAATAATGAAACTGGAATTGTAAAACCTGGTACTAGTAGGTCTTAAGATCCTGAATTTATGAATGTTGATGAAGGTTTCCAACTTCTGAATGCTTCTCTTACTTTAATAGGTGAGTTGCCAGTGGTAAAAAAAATAATGCAACAGTTCAAAAAAGTATCACTATGAAAAGGTTGACAAAATAAAATGNGCAACAGTTCAAAAAAGTATCACCATGAAAAGGTTGACAGAATAAAATGCAACAAAAACTGCATATTGAGCTTATTAACTACAAACATCAATGTTAGTTTTTTTTTGCACTTTTGACATAGCATACCTCATTCTGGGTGAATTTGCCACGTATTGCTATATGCAACTATTTATTACAACATGATCCCATTGTCATCCCATCTTCAAATTTGGTATATATGCTCCCAAAAGGTGTGTAAAAAGAATATATTTTTTACAAAAAAATTTAAAATTTAGATTTTGAGATTAAAAACTTTAAATATTTTTTTAAATTTAAAAAAACACTTAAATATGGCCAAGTTGCACGTCATATTAAAGCTTGTAAAATCCCGAAGAAAATGGCACAAATTACACCTCTCTAAGCGTTATAGTTTTTGAGATAGGGCCATTTGAAGATTAAAAAATGCAGCCAAAATCATGCGAATTCCAAAACTTTGAAAGCCAATAACTAAAAAAAAAAAATGTTAAAAAAAATTTAAATTTCATATTTTTCGTCCTTTCAGTAGATAGAAACAATTTTCCAAAAATCAACAAAATTTGAAACATCAAGTTCCAGAATTATTTTTTAATTGGTTGATTTCACATGGATTTACCCTTTTTTTTCATTTAGTTGAGGTATTTAACATGCACTTTGTGAACCAATTGGTTATATCAGCACACGAGAATTTCTATGAGTGAGAGCGAATGAGCCTATCAATTTTGCTGGTAAAGTAAAGGTATTTTTACACACCTTCTATAGTTCTTTTACATATCATAATCAACATGGGAATGACAATTTTACTTCCCTTCTGAAGAAAGTTGTGCTATGGGCTTTTATTGTTAAAGAAAAATCAGTCAACCCTGTCTGGGTTTGAATCCATAAACATCAGGTCCTGAGGCGAGCACTTAAGTTACCCCAAGAACACTGAGGTTGACATTACAATATAGGCTACCGAATAGAATTGGATTTTTACTTGGTCTTTTGCTTTGACTTTATTACTGTCATGAATATCCCATGGTAGACCTAATTTTCACTAACAGAATCAAAAATTAAATATATTAAAATTAACATTTGAAAGTATCGTCCACTCAGGGGAGCTATCTACAATCAAGAGTCCATGTCAACTCGTTACTGACAGTATGCGGTCATGCACTTAGTATCATTAATTGATGTTTATAACAAACTGAGACATGGTTATCCACAGGATCACTCCTGATAGCTGAATCAAATTTAAATTAGTGAAAAATGGCAACCTGAAAATGGGAATCAAACACCTGGACCTTTGGTTTTGTGCGCCAATGCTCTACCACTCATTCAGCTATCAAAACTGGTCCTATGGATAACCACCATGTATCATTTTGTGACACACATGAATTAATAATACTAAGTGTACAATTGTGATTGAAAGCAAGCAGATAGCAATGAGACTTAGATGAGGTATTTTACAGTATTTAAGATCTATTTCAATCATAGAGGGTAGGTGGTCAAAAACTTAACATAATTTTTGTATGTTGGGTTTAAAGTGTTTCATTGGCAAAGAAAAAAAATGTATAATGCTTTTTAAAATTTGCCAGTTCAAGTAAACCAGTGATATCTGTTGGAATTGCATTATATATTATAGTCATTTTATTTAAAGTTGAATTTGTTCCATAGTTTACAGAGTTAAAAGATTCATGTTGTATTTTATGTGAGCCTCTAGTATGAAGACTTGAATGAGGGAATTCTAGTTTGTGGGTACTTTAAAGTTTATTTTTATTTATTTTGTAATCAAGAATGCCTGTTTGGTAGATAATCAGTTTATCCAGATATTTATAAATTTCAGTAGTTCTATATTTTCTGACAGGTAATTAATATAGTGATCTAATAATTCTATTTTAGAGTGCAGTTAGTCTTTTAAGTCTCGTTTTGGTGGCAAAACCCCATATATTACTCATATATAAATAAAACAAAAAAGCTAATTCCTATTGCAGGAGCATTAAGCCGATGTGCATATACATTAACTCTATTTTTCTTTGGTACACTCATTCATATCTTATATATATATATATATATATATATATAATGGTA
>CABEEJ010001858.1:20444-50893 GCA_901482245.1 Timema douglasi
TATTATCTTTTTTTTTTTTGTAGCTAGGTTTTGAGAATAGGATAAGTTTAGTTTTTTTAATAGAATAAAGAGTCTATTGGTATGAATCCAGTCTAGCAAAGGAAGGGCGTCAGACTCTACATTATTTAGTATAACATTTATGTTAATATTCTCATAGTATAAGCATGTGTCATCTGCAAAAAGCTGAATATGTTTATTAAAATTAATTCTATATAAATCATTTATATAAACTAAGAAAAGAATGGGTCCAAGGATTGAACCTTGAGGAACGCCACACATTATTTGTTTATAGTCACTGAAGAATTTTGAGCCTTTCTCATTTTTTATCAGAGCTCTATGGTATCTATAACTTAAGTAATTTTTGAACCAATTTAATGGCGACTTTTCTATTAGAATACACTTCAATTTATCAATCAATCTCATGTGATCAACTGTATCAAAAGCCTTGGCCAGGTCAATAACCAAACCCATTCCCAAGTTTCCCATGTCAATAGTATTTTGAATTTATATTATTAGGTATGTAGCTGCATCTTGAATATTAATAGTTTTTCAAGAAACCATATTGTCCAGCAAAAATAGTTGTTTCTATTTAAATATTCTAAGAGTCTATTTTTGACAGCTTTTTCTATTATTTTTGCAAGATTCAAGATGAGACTAATAGGCCTATAGTTACTACAAAGCTTTTTAGTGCCTTTTTTATGAATAGGAACAACCAAGGATTCTTTCATTTTATCTGGCACTATTCCAGCTTCAAAAGATAAGTTAATTATATGAGGGGTGTTCAAAAAGAAACCAAACTTTTGCTATAACATCTGTATTGCTCATTGTACAACATTTTAAGCACTGTCACCCTCAAAGTAGTCCCCTCTACTGGCAATACACCGTTCCCAACGTTGCTTCCAATTTTTGGAAAGCCTCCTGGAACACACTTTGTGGTATGGCGCGCAGGTCTCTTGTCGCATTGTCCTGAATCTCCTTTATGGTTTAGAAACGACGTCCCTTCAACATGGTTTTAAGTTTGGGAAACAGGAAAAAGTCTGCGGGGGCTAGGTCTGGAGAATATGGTGGATGGAGCACTATGGGAGTGTGATGTTTTGCTAGATAGCTGCAGACAAGGAGCGACGCCTGAGCTGGCGCATTGTCATGATGCACCATCCAAGTCTGGTTTTCCCACAATTCAGGCCTCTTCCTGTGCACAGCATCCCTCAAACACGCTAGAATTCCCTGGTAGACTTCCTTGTTTACCATCTGACCACGTGGTACAAATTCCTGATGGACAATGCCTTTGAAGTCAAAAAAACACAACCAACGTCACCTTGATCTTTGACCGACTCATGCGTGCTTTTTTTGGATGAGGAGACCCTTTGTCCACCCACTGCGACGACTGCACCTTCGTTTTAATATCATAGCCATAAACCCACGTCTCATCGCCTGTTATGATGTACTTAAGAAAGTTTTCATTGTCATTGGAAAGCAGTTCCTGGGTGATTTCAACACGGGTCTGTTTCTGATCGTCACTCAACAAACGCGGCACGAGTTTTGCACTGACACGACGCATATCAAGTTTGTCACTCAAAATTTGATGGCATGATTCTACGCTGATGCCCACTTTGTCAGCAACTTCTCGAACAGTTAAACGACGATTTCCACAAATCACAACATTAACTTTCTCGACATGGTCGTCATCTGTTGATGTGGAAGATCGTCACTGACCGACATTCTGCCATGTTCAAAACGCTTAAACCACTCATAGCACTGCGTTCGACTCATACAGTCCTCCCCGTATAGCTTGACTAAGCGATTGAAATGTGTCTATAAAAGTTTTGCCAAGTTTGTAGCATAATTTCACACACGCGTTGATCTTCAAGCTCTTTCATTGTCACTTTGGCACTAATTCGACGAACAGCTTGTGCACGTGCTCACTTCAGCGGATGTAACTCGCCAACTAATGGTCAGAGCGAAACGCGGCAAATGGCAGTTTGTTGTCCAAACCCGCCGCTACGTGCAATCAGTAGCCGCAGCGTGCTCCCTCTGCCGGTTGGCGGGCGATTTCAAAAGTTTGGTTTTTTTTTGAACACCCCTCGTATGTAACAATATAGGACTTACACTTTCGTTTACTGATTTTATATAGTTGTAAGATTATCATTTCCTGGCAAACCGTTGTTGGGGAGGGAGTTTATTATAGAGAGCAGTTCTGAACTGTCCATATTTTTAAATTCACTTAATCTTTCATTGTTTTCTTTTTTAGTTATGTTTAGTACAGGTCCAACGTTTTTAATATTTTTAGCCAATTCTGGACCAACGTTTATAAAGAAGTTATTGAAAATATTTGCGATATCACATGGGTCCTTGGTAATTATATTTTTGTTACCGGTATCTGTAAATTTTTTAATAGCCTGTTGGGATGTCTTATTGGTTTTACCAAGAGAGTTGTTAATAATTAACTACATTTTTCTCATGTTCCCTAATGCTCTTTCAAACTTATTAATTGTGTAGTTTTTTAGTAATGCTATCCATAAATTTGTGACCTTGTTTCTTAAAACTAAGAAGTTTTGTTTATAAATTAAGTTTTCTCTTGTTTTTTTCATTTTGATAAAGTATTTATCCCTAGTTGAGATTAGCTTGAATAGCTTATTAGTGAACCAAGGGGAGGATAGTTTTTTTTGTCCTATGAGACTTTTCTAAAATTTGTTCGGTAGAAGTATTTATTGCTCTAGTAAAAGTTTCAGTTAATTGATTAAATAACAAGTTTTTATATGTACTTTTAGTATCTATGAGAGCTATATTCTATTCAAAATATTATTTAAATTTATCCAAATATGTTTTAATTCGGTTATTAATATTGCCATTGTCTCTCCGTGTATTATTGTATCTAAGATTGGGTGTAGCACAAAACAATAAAAACATTTGTGATCAGATATAATATGATATTCCATGCTATACATTTTATATGTATTATTTATCTAGTTTGTTATAAAGTGGTCAATAATTGATTCAGATGTGTTACATATTCTAGTTGGGTAGCGGGTGTTAATACATTCATATCAATTTGTAGCCAATAGGCCTAGGTATTTATGAGAAGTCTGATTTGAGTCTTTAAGGTTAATATTCATGTCATCAATGATAAGGTGTTTTTTTGTCTTAATGTATTAATTTTATTTTCCAGGAAGGTTAAAAATGATTGTATTATAATTAGGTGGTCTATAAATTATTAATATGTGTTTAACTGAGATGAAAAGAACGTTATTAATGGTTAGCAATATGTAAGACAAGTCCTCAGTTATCTCACTAGTTAGTAGGTTTGAAACCATTAAGTTGTTTCTAACATAGCAACACCCAGTAGCGGATTTAGGCTTAGGCCCGTGAGGCCCGGGCCTAGGGCGGCAAATTTTGAGGGGTGCCAAAATTTTTAATTGAAATAATTTATATTTTAATTACAAGCAATTTATTATTAATTCTATATTTAATTGTTATGTTAAAAAAAAATGTTTAATTTATACCTGAATTATATTTCTTATTATTATTGTTATTATTTTCATTATTTTATACATACACACACACACATATACATATATATATACTGTTACAAAAAAAAGGGGCGCCATATCGTCTCGGGCCTAGGGCGTCCTCAAACCTAAATCCGCTACTGGCAACACCCCCCCACCTCTTTTGGTATCTCTACATGCTTAATAGGAGCTATAGTTGGGAATTTTGTAGTAAATTGCCTCATCACTGTATATCCACACCTCTGTCAATATAATTAGATCAATATCTACCTTAACATATGATAGGATGCACAATAATTCCTCACATTTGTTCTTTATACTCCTAATGTTTAGGTAAAGTATGATTAAATAATAGGATTTAGGACCCAGTCGATCATCACAGATATTGGCTAGGCATATGTCATCAACTATGAATTATTCAATGTTGTTTATTTTATTCTCCATTAACAAATGAGAGAGAGCCTCTAGTAAAGAACAAAACTAGGGGTAATTCCACTTTCTAAAACTATTTGTTGATATAATATTATTAAGGTGGTATTGTTAGATTTGTAATCATTAGATCTTACCTTTTAAAATTTAAAGCTAGGCCTCATAAGTTTTTTATACATTGATATATATATATATATATTTATAGGGTAACTTAAGTCGAACATAAGCACATGCCACTTTTAACATAGCCACTTAGTTTGGTGTCTTGATGCAGGCCTACCTTGATTATCAAGAATGATGAAAGTCTCATAATAACATTCATTAGACTCTGATCATCGAGAATAGGCTTGTAGCACTAACAACATTTGTAACATAACCTTGTTGTTTATTTTATTCTCCATTGACAAATGAGAAAGAGACTTGATTGTAACGAAATTGTTAACTTTGAGTTATTGCTGAAATACACTCAAGTATTGACTTAAATTTTTTACTTTACTATAGAACATCACAAGATGCAGAGGCACAGACAGTTGAATTGTCTTACCAAGAAAAGGAATCTCAATCGGTTGCTGCTAATAGCATTGAGGTAGGAGTCTTCAAGATATTATTTGGAATCACCTTTCCTGTGGATTATTCACTAAAAAAGATTAGGCCTAGTTATATTAATGTTTTAAATATTAAATTATCTTTTGACTGGTGAATGATAGCTTATGTTATTCACTTATGAAAGTTGAAATCATTTAACTTTAAAAAAAGTGTTAACAACTCTACAACCTATGACCTACGAATACAAATTATGACATATGAATATAACCTTCGTGGTAACTTCATTTAAATAGATCAAAAATGATTATGTCGGCTGGACTTTATTACGCACAAGTTCACACTCTATCTAGATCTCATGAGATTTTAAAAACAGGGTATACACTGATACTGAAAATATACTAGATTTTATTTTTGATACTGAAAATCCAGGAAATATAATTGATTTTAAATCAGATACTGGAAAAATATTAAGCCTCCTCTCATTGATTGAAATGTTGGTTATAGCATTTTGTATCAAGGTCTTTCTCAAATTGAGGGACAATTTATTTCTCCTGCATATATAAATATTTTGTTATTTTTAAAACAAACAATTTTTCTTTGTAGTAGAAAGGGTATAAAACTTGATGGAAAATTTAAATTTGGTAAAATTAAAAACAAGTTAGAGCAAATGATTGCTAAAAGTCCCTTTCATCACTTTGCTAACCGTCCCCACATCTGAATTTCGAAGTTTAAAGCTATCTACAAAAATAAAGAAAAAGAGTAAACATATATAACCATGTTAAAATATTCCTGTAAGACTGTTATTTTCCTTTGAAGAATCCATTTAAATAAATGATTTATGAGTTTTGACATTTTAATCATTGTTTGTTTGTCCCCAAGCAACACACTGGACAAACATGATATTTTGAATTTGGTGCTAAAACCTTCCAGAATGCTCCACTGTTCCCCATTAGCAGTATTGTGTTGTTCTCCTGTACTTACTAATTCTTGTTATTTCATTAGTTAAAACGTTTATTCAATATCATTTGGCTAATGTATGAAAATTCAGGTTAATAGTATAAAGTATGTTAATTGAAAATAACTTTGCTAATGTTAATATTATTTGGAGTTTTTGGAATAACTAAGCCAGTACCAGTTCAGTTGAACGTAAATGGATGCAGGAACTAACCTCAATGTTTGTTTGCTGCTTTATACTTATATTAGGGCTATGAAACTCCAAGTCCACCAAAAACATCACTTCACTAACATAGCTTGTTAATGAAAATGGTGTTATCACCTCGCTAACGTCACTTAGGTGACGAAACTAATGATAGTCACATATCTCACGTTAGTAAAATGAAATTTTCAATGTAAATGCTGTTTTTCCAAACATTACCTCGCTAACGCCTGCATCACTTCACTAACAACAATAAAATCACTTATTTGTCATTAAAAGTCTTAGTAAAAAAATTAATATGACTATATATTATTAATATTTTAGCTATTAAAACATAAATAATAAATGAAAAATGTAAAACTTAATTTTCTTTGAATTTTGTAAAATTTAACATCACTAACATGAATTTTGTATGATTCTTCACTTACAAAATCCTTATTCCAATGAATTAAGAAAAATGTATGGTAATAAAAGTGATGGATTATGGGAGCCACTTTGGTAAAACTAAAAAAAAACACAATAAAACTGTAAAATCAAGCTCTTTTGGTAACTTTTTTTAATAAATTTTGTGTAATCAAGCAATAAATTATACTTTTCCTGAAATTTTTATTTTTCATATTTGGGTTTCCAATTTGTCCTTCAATTTGAAAATGTACCCCATAAACATTTTGAAACCCTTGATATTTATAATCTGAATACCAGTACTATTGATGATTCTAGTTTGACCACACCTTGAAAACTCCCCTTTTGGTTTGTCTTGTTATTACATAGGTAGTTGACCTGTAGATGACCTCACAGTGGGGATGATTGTCTCCCTTGATGACTTTTCTATTCTTAAGAGTCTATATCCTTACTCCCCCTCTACACTAGACAAAGAAAAAATAGTGGTTTGTTTTCACTACACTAGTAGCCAACCTCCCTCCTACCCCCAATCTTTATCCCAGTAGAAACACTAAGTAGAAGACTCTGCCATGAAGAATAACAGTGATGAGTCAGCAGTAACTGATTGAGTTTAAACCTCACTTTAAAATATTGGTGTAACTTGCAGGCTGCCTGCTCTTGACATTCTTATGAAACATTACCCTCTTTTTGTGTTCTTCAGCTCAAAACACAAAACTGTACAGTTTGCAAGATTGGTTGATGTGAGTACTCCATAGAGCCCTATTGTTTATTTATCATGTGACTTTTGTGTTTAAGAAGAAATAAATAAACTCGGAAATAAAACTTATTTTAAGGATGACTGGTTGACCAGTACAGTCAGGGCTTCTAAGAAGAATTTTACCGGGGTTTGGGCTACCAAGTTTCTTTGGGCCCCCTTTCATTTTCTATTAATCCTGACCACCGGGCCTGGGTATGATGTACCTCCTGCAACCCCTTCTCATAGTGCTCAAGTACAGTGTAAAGATTGGCTGTGGCTCCAAAGAATGGATTACGATCAAACTAAAGTACATTGTTCTTTGTGAGAAACTAACTTTGATATAAGTAACATGGCATTGGGAGTAAAAAATTGTCTGACTTGGTCCCTGCAGCCAAAAATGCAGTGTCATCTTTAAGTGTATATGGTGCAGATGTACATTCTAGTGATAATGACAATGAAGTAGTTTTGAAACTAAAACTAAATCTAGTTGTTATATTCAAAGTTTCTTTGTCAAAGATAAGTTTCTCGTGCTGGAATATTGTGGGCTATTAATAAAATAGTGACATATTCTTCTGCTAGATTTTTTTTTTGCTTGTAATAATATTTTTAAAGTAAACCTAATGTTTTAATACAGCAATATTGCCCAGAAATTTCATTTACATAAAGATAAACTTGGATATGTCATTGTGTATGGACTACCTATCCTTTTTTTTTTAAGTGAGCTTGAAATATGGTTAAGCAATGCTCATTTTACTGCGTTTCATTTGATGAGAGCATAAATATTTTGGCTCAGAAGACCCAGATGGATGTTGTTGTTGACTTCTGGAAGGAAAATGAAATTTATACAAGATATTTAA
This sequence comes from Timema douglasi, assembly GCA_901482245.1. NCBI lineage: Eukaryota > Metazoa > Arthropoda > Insecta > Phasmatodea > Timematidae > Timema > Timema douglasi. The sequence goes on from CABEEJ010001858.1 coordinate 28,077, forward strand.
CATCTTGCATTTTAGATCATGCAACAGTTCAAGATAATTTTATGAACTTTATATCTACACTAAAAGAAGAGGATTTGGGTATTAAATAATTGCTTCAAGTTTCCATGGATGTGCCAAATGTAAACCTCAAATTTTGAAATGATCTCAAACTCTAATTGGAGGAAGATTCTCCACAAGATCCTGAGTTGCTTGTATTTATAACTTGTTCTTTACACATTGTCCATGGTGCTTACAAAACTGCACATGCTAATTCTAGTTTGACTACCAACCAATTTTTGTGCTCATTATTATTTATTTAAAGGTTTTCCAACATTCTGACTAACAAAGAATAACAGAATCATCTCTTTTCCCAATGAAGTTATATTCTATTGGATGGGTAGAGAACTCAATTGTGATTAAGAGAACAATGTCAATGCTGCCTTATTCAAAAAAGTATGTTTATTTTTCTAACAAAAATCCTTTAAAAGCTGATAATTTTTAAATATTAAGCAACTTTGTGAAGGATTAACTTAAAACAGCAAAGTTGGGATTCAGTTTCACTTGAGTTGGAGATTTCTCACCAAATATCAGGGCGATCAATCTCTATTGATATTTATGTTTGCAGATCTAGGTAAATTACTTGAGCACTTGATGAAAAAAATTAAAAAAATGTGATGTGATTAACTCAGCAAATACTTCAAAAAAATTGTCATCCATAGATTTGAAGAAACAGTCCAACATGAACTCACTCCTTACTGTAGATATTGGGTTTGCAGCATCAGCAGCTTTGAAAGGCATAAATACATCAAGGTACTTCAGAGGCGTTTGTCAAATTTCCAAGTTGATCTCTGCAAAAAACTTTTACATAAGTGTCCTCTCTCCTACAAAATTGTCAAAGGTGCAAGTTTCTCTCTCCTGCAATTGATGATCATTTGGTCTGTTAGGACCTATAGGATAACTTGCTGCAATTCTTTACTAACACTTTAGAAGATAAGATATTTTTTTGCAACCTTGTAGGCAGTAACGGGGATTGCAAGGTTAATAAGCTGCTATCTGTTTATGCGCATAGCAAACTTCTCCATTAGAAGTGCCACTAGGAAATAAAAAATTATCGAGTATGCAAGCTGATGCCATAAAAAGATTTTGCATTAAAGCAAGAAGTTATTGACTACCTTAAAGGGCACTTCAAATGGTGACCATCTCGATAAGTTATTTATAATTTTTTCCCCAAAGAAAATGAATCCTAGGTGCTGTAATATTTTACTAAAAGATTCCTTGTTGTCTTCCATAGCAATCTAGCCGTTGAGCAAAGTTTTTCTATAAACAAAGACTGTCTGGTTGAAAACCCACGTGAGGACAGCCTTATGGTTCAACATGACCTATGATGCATTCACTGCAGCTGAAGGACTTATAAATAAGACAATTTCAAATAAGATGATTCATGCTGCAAGTAATACATCAGGAATAAGGAAAGAATCTCCAAAGAAGAAAGAGATTGAAATAGACTTAAAACGAAAAAAAGGAACAATATTGGATAAAATAAGGAAATTAAAAGTAAAAAGAACAGTTCTACAGAACACAAAGGGAGAGGCAGAAGTGTTAGAACATGAAAATGAAAAATTGATAAAGTTTTGTGTTTGAATGGTAATTTTTTCTCCATTCTAAAAAAGATTTGTTTGAAGGTTTTACTATCTTATTTTTTAATCATGTTAGATAACCTAAAATTATCTTTATAATTATATCCAAACAATTTTTTCTTAATATAATTTTTTTCATTGAAGATTCTCTATCTTTATTACTATATATATTTATTAAACATATTCATTGTTTAAAAAAATGACTTGGTGTGGAAACAATTGGCTGCCAAGGAGGCCGTTCAAACAAATTTAATATGTATGTGCACTCTGTGTGTGTGTGTGTGTGTATTAGGGAACCCTAATTTAGCTGTAGCTAGAGGCTTTGATAGGACATTACGTATTGGTCTCCACAACTTTTTTGTTTTCTTGTAAAGATGGTAGACAATGCCATTTTGTCCACAAAGAACACATTTAAAGTGACATTCATCATTATCCTTTCTTTTTAAGACACAAACAGAGGACCACCAACCCAAGAGTTCGGTGCCCCCCTATGTGGATGAAGAAAGATTGGCCGCATTCTTGAAACGTATTTGCCCAGCGGTTCTTAAAGAACTTGACAAGGTCAACAAAAGCAGAGCGTTCATTGGGTATGAGCCAATACCAGATGATACTGATGATGAGATCAAGCAGTTGCACACTTTGGAAACACCCATCATCCATTCCCGGTCAGAGGTGAGGGATTTTGAAGCTGAAGATGTGTAGAGGAACTCTTGTTGCATATTTAGAGTAAGTGTATCTACATTTTTCTAAAAGGATTAAAGTAAATAATTTAGAGGGAAAAAAGCTCACTTTTATTTATTTAGATTCTAGTTTAAAAATGTTGTTTTATTGTGTCAGTAGTTATTAAAATTTATTAAAATTATCTCCATTAAATCTTTTAGTTAAGTACTTTTTTAGTCACTCTCAAAATGTATTTTTAGAATATTATGTTTACATAAAAAATGATATTAGAAATACACAATTATTATAGTGTAAGAGTTGCATTAGGCCCAGGTTTTTATTTTAACTTACATCAAAACTTTAACCAACACTTGTTAGAAAAACTATTATTTAATTTTTATTTGTAAAACTTACAGTTGAAAAGTATATAAAGATATTTTTAGTGTACATATTTATTTCCTTTTCAAAATTCTGTAAGGAAACAACATTTAAATTAATTATTTGGAGCCATAACTGCAACCAAGTAAGAGTTTTTGTCCCTTGGCTGACCCCATTCAAAAATGACTAATTGGTGAAACCTTTATATAACAGTTAATGATACATATGAACTTTCACACTGCTGTTTGATCCTACACAGAATTTAATAACTTAAAAAAAACTTTTTTCCTACCTACTTTAGATCAATAATTTCACTTTTTTTTTAAATACACGTTTTTAACTTAATTTCTAAAAGCCATTTTCAGGAATTACAGATAGGCAGATAAAAATATAGTTAATATTATTTAGAAATATGTTAATTTTTTGCTGCCATACAAAACTTTTGAATTATTTCTGACTGAACATTTCTTGAGTAAGAGAAAACTATAGTAAAATGAGGCATCCTTTCTGTAGGTATTGGCATTACGTAAGGTAATTCAACAATAAGAATTACTAAGAGTTTTTTAAGTTTATAACATTTTGGCAGGGAATTTAACATATCTGGGCTTAGAGGGCTAGCTTGGAAAAGATAGTGAGTAATACTTTCTCAGTCCATTCTGGCAATACTGAACAAATAAGGAAGCTGGCGTCCGCTTTACCTGGATTATATGAGATTATTCTACATTGATAAAATTAATGCGTATACAAGGTTATTAAAAAAACAAATTAATTTTAAATAATAACATTGTGGACTACAAAATGAGATACAATAAAATTATCAGGGTATAAAATAACAGTATTTATACATAATTAGCAAGAATACTCATCGTTGCCCATGATAACTGTATGGTGAATTGCATGATTACTCCAGAAATACTTTTCTTTGCTTTAAACAGTAAAAAAACCTCTTAATTTTAGCTCTTTTGACTCAGTTTTTAATAAATTTAAAAAAATCTAAGTAAAAATTTAAATTCCAGGTTTGACCTCTGTGTCACATAATGTTCATGACAGAAAGAAAACAGACAAACAAACTCTGAAATTTTATCAATATAGAATATAGATTAAAAATGATATAATTTTACAATTTACTGCTTATACATAAAAATTTAGTTTTCTTTAATACATCATAAATATTTCATTTTGTCCACCTCATATACATGTCTTGTTATATTAAATCACTATTTATAGCTTAATTATAAACTTGTTAAATTTGGGCAGTAAAATTTATATTGTTGAATGACTTTAGCATTTAAAAAAATGACTTTTACAGGCTATTATGTTTGTAAGCACTGTATTTGTTGTGTGTAGGTGAAGGTTAGTGGACTGTCTTGGAGCTGCTCGGGAGGGGTTATAGCTCTGGGGTACAGCCACTTGGAGCATGACAATTGGTGTGATCATAATAGCTCTGTCCAACTATATAATATCAACAGGTACCTACTAGAAATAGTCACTCCCTGTACTTGTATGCACACTTACTGTCTTACTTAATTTTACTGTAAGCTTTATAACAAGGCATAATTCAAACATACAAATGTTTTTGTAGATACATTGAATCAAAATACAGTGGGACCTCCACATATTGAACTTCGTATATGTCAAAATTCTCTATGTATCAAAGTTTTGGTGAATCCCTGTTATATTAAATAGATAAACTGTTTCTATTTATCTAATTGTTTTCTAGACATTCGGGATTTCCCCCCCATAATGACGACATTATAAGAAAAAATAGAATTGAAATGTTGCAAGAGAGAGAAGGAAATGTTTGATCAAGGTCATTGCAATGCTGACGGGTTGCCTAGCGGGGTGGTATTGTCTCAACACTCCTCTTATCCCTTTCCTCAAGTGGCCGCGTTTAACACAATATGCCATGGTTTTCAATTCGCTGAAAATGTTCCTGACGATGTATTTTATGGGCTTAAAAAGTGTGAAAACTTTTATGATGAATCCTCATTGAAATTTATTTTGCAGCAAGATATTAGATAATTTTTCACACAAATGTAAATCTATTTGAATACTATACCCTATTTGTTTTTTAAGGTATGCTCAACATTTATTTTTTCTTGTTTGTTTTTAATTATCCTAATGAACAAAACTTGTATATAATGTGATTCATATTCACTTATAATGAGTGCATTGATTTGGAAATATTTCTAAATACAATAGACTACACAATATCATGTATAAAAAATATTATTTTTATACATCGAAGTTTCCATATATCAAATTGATTTTATGGAACCATCGACTTGAATATATGGAGGTCTGACTGTTTATTTTGTAGGGGAGGCTCCTTTAAATCTTCGAATCCTGTGGCATATTTAAGATTGAAAAAACCTCAAGATTTTTTTTCTCAGTTTTTAATCAGATTTATTTGTTTTGAGCTATTAAAACGTTTATTTTTGGTTTAGTCTAGCATAGTTTTAGAATAAACCTAACAACAAGACCCAGAGCATTAATTGATCACTTAGCTAGATTGAATTCACTTTTAAAAAAAATACGAACAGTAAGGTATGATTTCTATTTTATACAGCAACTTAAAAATTAGTGTGTTAGGTTAGCTCTGTATGATTAGTTGTGCTGCTTTATGATAAGTTTATCCCTTATTATTCTGTTTATCAAAAGTATTAAGCTTGAAGAATAAGATGTGTTTGTGATGTGGGAAAGTTGACCTTTTGTCTCTAGCTATATCTTTTCTAAGATTCAGATTTGAGAACTGTGATTCATAGGTAAAATGAAATTGTGAATTTGAAGTTTGGAATAGTAAAAAAGTAAATTTGATCAATCTCTGAAATTTTGTTTTGGGCACTTGTGCACAAATCAACATATAATTTTAGTTTAAAAACAACTCCTAAACACAGTAACTAAACCCAATAATTATGGCTCTGTTGGCCATTCCTTAGTCACTGAGTTACTAAGGTTCATTCTCTGCATACAATTCCTGTTTCTTTATTTAAATCCATGAACCTAGTCTAAACGATAAAGCCTTGTTAAATGATTCCTGAAAGAAACCTTTAGAGCAACTGGAATTGGTTTAGCGTGTAGCAGACATGTTCTCACTTCTATGTGAACTTTAGTCACTAAACAAGCAGAGTTAGGTGTGCATCATCATGCCTGAGAGAATTAGATAGACGAGCTTCAATCCCTAAATAAGTTTTCTAATCTATGAATTCCTGGCTTCTCTAAAGGTAAATGTTACGAATATTTCCTTAAAATTAACACTCATTTTATCCCCCTTCATTACGTAGAATCAGCTACTACCAAAATTTAACTATAATAGCCTTGCAAACCTTTCAAAGAGGGTATGGAAAAAAAAAGTTGAACTACCCCCCCAGTTGAAAATCAAACCTATTCCCTTTAACTTGCAATCCAATACATTGTGAGATTGATGCCTTAAAAACACAGTGCAAGTCTTTCAGTTCTAAAGTAGGTTGTATATTATTTTACAGGGCAGACACCTCGCCTACCACATCATATAAAACTTTGGAGACAAGCAGTTGTGTGACGAGTCTCAAAGCTCACCCATCAGAACCCTCTTTACTGGCTGTGGGGACGTTTAGTGGTGAGACTAAACTTTTACACTAATAAAATAGTAATGGGCACTCTACTTTAATCAATACCTTGACACATTATTTTATACACTTTTGTACTAATTATGCTAATGGTTCCAGGGATTGGGAAGGTTATATTTAGAGGAATTGTACCCACATTTGTGTGAAAGGAGAGTGGAAAACCATTTTCGAAAAATCACCCTCAATACACATGACTGAGATTTAAACCTCGATCTCCCCGTCATTGGCAGTTTAGTCTATAGTGAAAGTAGCTTGTTAGGCCATGCAGCCACCGAAGTGGGTCCAAATATATATTACATCTCCACTATGAATATTTATCAGTTTCAACCTCACCTTGAAAGTAAATCCATCTTTGTCAACTAGAAAGCTTTGTAAAAAAATGACAAAATACGCATTTATGTTTAATTTTTATCATTCTATATAGGGCCCTTCACCCAAATAAGTGTTTTTTACAATGTCTGTCTGTCTCTGGGCATAGATCTGAAACAGTTTGATGGATTTTTTTTCAAACTTGATGTTTGTATGTCATACGGCTTTACCTGGTGACATTTTATTTTACCCCGATTGGAGTCTTAAGATCAAGAGTGTAATTTACTGATGAGTGACTTTTGAAAACCCCAAATTTTTGAAAAAATGGCTCAAACAATTTTGTTTAAAATGTTTATCTGAGAAGTGTTTAACATGTCAAAAAAATAAAACCAAGTGTTTGGAAAAAAAATGTTCACAGATAGTTTACAAAAAATTCTATATGATTTAAAAACAGCTCTAAAAGTTTGGTTCAAATTGGGTGTATGGTAAGATTTTTAAGATATATAAATAATGTTACATAACTGTTTTTCTTAAAAAAATGCATAAATGGTGGTTAACTGATGACTTTATTTTTGATTTGAAATTTTTAGAAAAATTACTTCATTAATTTTGTTCAAAATTGGTGACTATTTTATATGATAAATTATGTGTATGTATGTATGTTTATTTTTCTAAAATAAATTAAGTTAAGCTTAGCTTACTTAGAAGAATTTTAGAAAATTTGAGACTTTACAAAAAATAGCTTTTAATTAGAGATGGGCCCTTCGAATCCACCGAATCCTGATAAGTTTTTGAGATTCGAGGATTCAGTGTTTTACCGGATTCAATGGTCGAATCATTCACCTCATAAACAAAGCATACTATTTTGAATTAAAAAATCACTTATTTAGACCTACTTGAAAAGCACAACTGAATCTGTAATTTTTATTTTGTCGGACAAAAGAGATTAGCATGGATAAAATCATTATTTATAAAAATAATAGTTAGGTGTGAAAAATCTTAAGTGCCTAGTACCCTACCCTCCTCAGCTCTATGGGAACTTGGACTCAACCGTTTCAGCACATTCTCACTTCTAAAACTTTCCCCTCACAAACAATCTTGTAAATATTTTCTTAGAGGTGGGTCGAATCAACTATTTCTCGAATCCGAATCCTAGAAAATTGTTAGAAATTTTAATGATTTACAAATATACCTACATTACACAATATATGCATAAGCTGTAAATTAAGATTTATTTCAATCATGCTTTCAATTCTAATCAACCCCAACCACCCCTCGCAAAATACTGATTAAAATTCAGCCAAATTAAACAATCTAGACTCATATTATTGTTAGAAATCAAGTCAATCAAAATTTGAGTGCCTTTAAGTTATTTTTAAAAGTGTTGATAGAATGAGTTAAGTTTCTAAAAAAAACTTGTGAAATAAACAAACAAATTAGGATAAGTTACCTTTTGATCAACTTTAATCATGAGGGTATTATAATTTATTTTGATAAGAAAGCTAGAATAAAAATACAAACAGATTAAAAAAAAAAAACTAAAACAACATGTTTAATAATTAAACATACGTTGAAAATAGTGAACTCAATAATGCCTAAGTATGTTTTATTATTATTTTCTTTTGTATCTATTTATCTTTGCGTATAAAACAAGAAATATATTCGATTCTTATGATATATTGATTTTTGAGAATATATTATATTTAAAAAACAAACATATTTTCGACTACAATATGTTCATTCCCATTTTATAAGGCAGGACTATGAATATTTTTACAATTACTTCAATAACATATTTGAAAAAATAATAAACTCTAAATTAAAATCAATTTAAAAACAAATAATGAATTAATAAGTTTTTATTTGATTCTTAAAACTCGATACACTTACTAAGATATCAGATTGCCTGAATTGATTTTAAATAATTGATATACTATACGTAGGCCGGTAGGCATAAATAAACAGTTTTATCGGTGTCTAATGTTTGACAGTATCTATTTTTCATGAAACCCAACAAAATATATAATTTAAGGATCGTATGCAATAAATTGGGGTTCTTTGCATAGCTGTAGATAATTAACACCAGTTGGGTAGTAAGAATTAACAGTATCTTTATTTTAATCGTCACACTGGTTAGTAAACATAATATACGTCATGGCAGCCGAATTTGTATCATGTGTAATGTGTTCTTATTTCTGTTTAAAAAAAGCCATAATTTGTTTTATTTATTTCGAGTTTATTTGTAATTGTAGTTTGGATTTTCAGTTTTTGAAGAGTTTTAATGTGTTTATTAAAATATTTACTAGATTGTTCGTGAGCTAAAAGTTTTATAAGTGAGCATGTGCCGAAATGGGCAGGTCCAAGTTTCCCATAGAGGTGGGAGGGTACGGTACTAAGCACGTAAGATTTTCCACCCCTAACAATTATTATATAAAAAAATATTTTATTCATGCTAATCTCTTTTGTACGACAAAATAAAGATTACGGTTTAAGTTGTGCTTTCAAGTAGGCCTAACTAAGTAATTTTAGAATTCAAAGTAATATGCTTTGTTTATGAGGTGAAAGATCCGACCATCGAATCCAGTAAAATATTGAATCCTCGAATCGCAAATACTTGGCAGGATTTGGTAGATTCAAGGATTCGAGTGGCCCATTCATATATTTTATTGAACGCATTAAAACTCTTCAAAAACTGAAAATCAAAACTAGAATTACAAATAAACTCAAAATAAATAAAACAAATTACCGCTTTTTTTTAACAGAAATAAGAACACATTACACAAACTCAGCCGCCATTAAACACGATACAAAGTCAGCTGCCATGATGTATATTATGTTTACTCGCCAGAGCGATGATTAAAATAAAGATATTGTTAATTCTTACTACACAACTGGTTTTAATGATCTACAACTATGCAAAGAACCCCATTTTATTACATACAATCCTTAAGTTAGATATTTTGTTGGGTTTCATGAAAAATAAATTCTGTCGACAGTCAGACACCAATAAAACAGTTTTCTTTTATTTAAATTGTAATGTTTAAGACCATAGCAGCTTAATTTAAACTACAGAGATTAAATGGAATGTATTCACAACTAGCCATGAGATGGGATGGTAAAAACCGCAGTGATAAATCACATTTTAATAAACCCACCCCGGATTCTACCCTGGAAAAATTCAAAGTTTACCTCCCTTTTACTGGCAATTAAGTATAGTACTAGAATGATTCCTTAGAATGTGTGATCACTGATGCAGGTATAATTAATGTTCAGATTTCAAAACCTATATTTGTTGTTGAGTACACGCTGCATAACAATTTTTATTTTCAAAATAAAACTATAGCAAGAATATTTGAATTTCACTTTGGCTTAGGAAATATTTTATAAACTCTCTTCAGCTATTCTTTGAATCCATACTCATAGGAATATTGTTTTTAAGAAAAAAATAATAATTTCACATACAAATGTAGCATTGTTTAGTTCTGTTGTATTAAACAATGAATACCAAACTCTGTGTATAGCTATTTATAATACAACTAGTAAGGAATAATTAAAGACAACTATTTCCTCTTAGTCTGGTGGAATCAATGAATAATGTGCTCCTCTTTTAATTGCTCTGTTGCGTGTAAATTATTCTATATGAGGGTGTTTTAAAAAGTTCTTAGACTATTTAAATGGTGCGCCAACAGGATGCAGTAGGGATGTACGGTAAGTGGTGCTTTATAGCGGAAATTTTCATATTTAACATGGCGTTGACCTCATCATTTTATTCTGGTTAGTCATTGGGCTGCATAGTTTTGTTTAGGAGCTCGCTGTGTGTGTCTAACAATTTTCGAGATGGCTTGAGTTTTATGAACAGCTTATCAACATTAAATTTTGCTTCAAACTTAGAAAAACATCTAAAGAATTTTATGAAATGATGAAACAAGTTTATGAAGACCTGTACCTGGGTAATAAACAAATTGATGTATGGTTTAAGTGATTCAAAGATGGTCGGCAGTCAACTGGTGATGATTCCCATTCAGGGCGACCCTCAACGTCAACTGACAATGCTCATGTGGCCCAAGCTCAGAGAACTGTGCATTCAAACAGTCAATTGACTGTTAGATAAATCACAGCCGACCGTAATATTTCAATGGGATCGTGTCACAACATTCTGACCGAAAAATTAGAAAAGCAGCATGTTGTTGCAAAGTTTTCATCTCATGACTGTTGACTCAGGATCAGAGAGAAAGTCTAGTTTCAATTTGCCAGGAACTTTTAGATTATGTAAATGAGTGTGAAAATTTCATGACCAGAACTATCACTGGCAGTGAGACATGGGTTTACAGTTATGATGTCGAGACAAAAACCCAGTCTTCACATTAGGACGAAATGATTTCAAATAAAATGGAGTGAAGCATGGGAGTGCTCTCTCATCACTACGATTTGTAGTGGCAATAGAATTGGTCACAAATAAAATGGAAAGTAAACTCAGGGAGGAAAGGATGAAAGCCATAATAATGATTTGATGGTATGGAGGAAGAGCAAGTACAATAACAACTACATGAATGTAATGAGTTTGGGAAAGAGTGTGGAGTGAAATTTGGCATGGCAAAGTTTCAAATGATTTTAATGAAAAGGAAGAGGATAAGGCCTAGTAAAGCTATTAAAGTTGGATGGAGTAGAGCTGAGAAAGGTACAGAGTTTAAAATATCTATGAAGTGTAATTGAGTTTAAGGGTAGGAGTAAAGAGAATTTAATAAGAAGGAAGCAGGTGGATTTGATGTATAGGTTTGCAAGAGACCCACTTGGGAAAAGAGAAGTGCCCTTGAAGTGTAAAGAAGTGCTGAGTATGGTGTACTTTGTACATATATTCAGCAGAAACATGGATATTGAATATAAGAAAGACTAGGAAGTGGAGGCCATGGGAATAAAGTTTAGGAGAAGCATGTTATCTGTCACAAGGAGAAACAGAATTAGGAATGAATTTATCCAGAAAGGAGAGGGGGGAACAGGGAGTAAATGAGATTGTAGAGGAAGCAAGTTTGAAATGGCATAGTCAGTAATGAGGCTGGAAAAGTTTGAATAAGAATGATGGAGATGAAGTAAGAAAGAAATAGGAAGAGCAAATAATAGAAAGTGTGCAAGTGAGAGGAAAAGAATTGAACCAATTAAAAAAAGGAATAATGGTTAGAGGATAGAGTCATTTTATTAAACTGATCCGGCTTCAATCTAGAAACAGTTGAAAATGATGATGATTTTGATAATTTATCTCTGTAATTTTCTCATCCTCTCTACATATTAATTTGGATGCGCTACCTATGAATTAACTTATTAATCATTATTACTAAAAGCAATTATTAATCTATTTTTAAATGATACATTTTTGAAAAATCTACTTAAATAATTAATTCTGAAAACAAGAGTATTTTTCTGTCTTCATTACTGGGTGTCTCAGAGACTGACTGCAGATCCTGGGAGACTCCAATACCATTCTACATTATGTTTAAAACAGTATAAATAAATTCTTCTAAATATCAATTTATGTTTTAATAGTTCCTAATGCTCTGTTGATTCCATAGTGCTAGTTGTACTGTCATAAATAAAGTTTCTCTCTTCTTATGCTGATTACCATCATTATTAATATTTATTTTTGATTGTAAACTATGCCAATGACACATCTGTGGGCTCCCAGGTGAACTCTTAGTGTGGAACTTACAGTCAGAGGATGAGATACTTGTGGGTTCCTCTGCTGTTGTCCCCGGCAGCCACCGTGAGGCTATCACCCACGTTTCATGGATCCGTAGCGCTGACCCTACCCATCAGAGACCTCTCTTAGTGACTTCAAGTAGTGATGGGAGGGTGTTGGTGTGGAGTGTGGGGTCAAGGCCCGGAAGCCTGCGACTGGTCGATGGGTGAGGAATATGGAGGCATTTTACTAAATTGACTCGGCCACAGGCTGGAAACAGTTCATGATGGTATTAATAACTTACAATCAAGGGTGTAGAAATGGGGGTAGAGGACCCCCCAGAATTTGAAGGACTCCCTATAATGGGGTCCATGTATATACATAAAAAAAACTTGTATTGGCTTGAACACACCAAAGTGAGTCCTGCTGTTTACATTGTCAAAATGTTAGATGGCACTATTAGGAAAGTTGGCATAAACAATATTAGAACTAGTAAACTAGATAGCTCAGAACATCCCCTTATGATAACTGGGTTGCAGAGTAGCCTCTTAGAGGATGGATGTTGTTGAGATACCAGGTTCTAATACACCTGTCAAGGATCCAGTTTGTGTTCATGACATTCTATACAACTGCATCAAAAACATTTAAGAATCATAAAAATGCACTGTGTCATTCTACCCAATGCATCTTACAAAGAATTTGGAGTTTGCACTTTGTTTCTTCAGGATATTGTTCATGTATTTTTGCTTTCATTAAAACTGTTCGTTTGCTGGATTCTCTCACTTCATTTGTTTCATTACTGACCACAGCAATAGCGTTCCTTACACTTGTAAAAGAACATGCTTTAGAAGTCCAAGATTGTTTTTAAATTTTCAAGAAGTTTGTGAGAGTCTCACCACTGAGATTTCTTGTTTCCACAAAACCTAGGAATTCTTCTCGAATTTTAAGTGAAAGTATGTCCAGAAAGCTATTAAAAAGACTTGTATGTTCAATTGTTCCGACATCCATTGTTTCATCTACTAGTACCGAAAAAAATTGCCCTGCTTTAATGGACTTAACAATTTTACTAAGGATAACTTCTCTGCAAGCTTCAATCAATTCGTTTTGAGTTGTTTTACTAATAATTGTTGCATTTTTAGGTGCTGTTTTTATGTGGTTCTTTAAATCACTATCACCGGCATCAATACGGAATCTTAAAAGTACTCGGAAGTTTCCCTCATTTTCTTTAAGCTCTCCGTCATCACGATGACTCCTTAGGAAAAAGTTTTGTCGGCCACATAGAATAACTGTCTTTATCATGGCTATCAAACATGTACAATTTTCTTCAATTCTTTTTTTTTCACTTCACAATCTAATCTGACTTCAACTGATCCGTGTCTTGTTTTCAAATGTATTCTTAAATTAAGAACATCTTATAATTGCTGTTTTATGTTATTCATTGGAGGTGTGTCCGCAAAGCATTACTTTTCCTTTTTTGTAGTTTAAAAACGGAGTTCGTACAAAACTTCCGAGAGATATTCTACTCCTACCTCCTTCAATCCAAAAAGTACACATGCATTACAATAAGCGCCATTATTTTTGGCACTGTGCGTTAACCAAACAAACTTGTCCAGCCACAATCTTTGAAAATGTCTTACTTCCTGACTGAACAACATTAGGGAACTTGTAACTTAGTGGTGGAGTCAACGGTTCTACTAGCATGTGATATTTTAAGTCATTGGAAATAGTTTCAACTCCAACAAAGTTGGCAATACCAAATTCTTTTTGTCCTACACTTTATATAGAGATTCTAGTATTTGAATTAGATCCACTGGTTAAGGGTGAGTCACAAATTAAGTTCACCGATGCACTATTTTTAAGTAAATCCACAGTTTCGTTTCCTGTTGGTTCAGATTTTTTCCTTGAAAAAACAAAATCTGTCTATCCTTTTATTTTTGACATTATAATGCCAATACTTGCATTCAAATCACATAACGAGCAAAGACAATAATTTATCACAAAATTAAATAGCAGGAAGAAATATCACACTCACAGTTTACTAAGAGTAAAGAAAACTATCATAGGTAATTATAATTACAAACAGATCAAAATATTTACTAACTACACTTTATTACACATAAGTATTAACAAAACAAAACACGTAAGATGTTTCACGTCCAAGGCCACTCAAACGAATTGTGCCGGTATACTAAATGTAAATATTTCCTACTACCTCTGACTGGTTTGAAACAGATTAGCATACTTTTCACTGGAAGGGGTTAAGTCTTTCTAAAAATAGCACACTCCACACCTCTTTAACTCGGTTCATTGCTTGTGTTGAAGACAGATGTAAGAGATGAACAGCCTGCACTAGGAATTCAGTAAGGGTGTGCAAATCTTCGAAATGTCCAAAGTCGAAGCCTAAGTCACCTTTGATACGACTTTGTCACTTCGACAACCACTATAACCTTAGCATCCTTGAGAAGTTATGAAGAAATAATAAAACCTCTATAAATTACGAAAATACTTGAAAATCACTTAGTATTACCCATTTAAATAAATTATAATAATCACATAACAGCAATAAAAAGTATTTTAATGCAGACTGGTGATTAAATTACATCTACCTATAATTCAAGCAGGGTTAAACTCAGATATGTTAGCATAATAATAATATAATATAGTGTGTTTTTCCCTACTAACTTTCTCTTTAACTAGAAGTATTAGTAGATAATTTAAAAATTATGAATATTGTTATTTGATAAAAAAAACTATTTGGTTTCAGCTTCAGCTTGTCTTCACGTTTTAATCTTTGCTTCGCTTAAGATTAAAAAAAGAACATTCACACACCCCTAGGAAAGATAAAAACTTGTATGATTTAACTTTTTTGTATTTTCTTTCTAAATATATATACATATTTTTAAAATTATTGTTCTAAATACCACAGATACCACAGGGGGGGGTCAGTTGACCCTTTGACCCCCTCCGTGCCTGGCTGCATACACTGTATTAGGATAAAGGATCTAGATTTGATCTTAAACGAAAAAAACTTTTATGAGCAGCCTAAGGTCACAATGGACTGTAGTAACATTTTAAGTTCTAGGTTTTAATCTTGGCTGGGTTTACTCAGGGTGGTTTCCCCTAAATGGTTACTACTCTTATGTACAAATGTAAGTACAATTTCTCTAGATTTTATCTTGAAAAAAAAAAAAATAGAAATACGAGCTTCGAACATTGTGGAATTCACTCACTTCTCCCTGTAGGTTTGTCATCTCTATGGAATACAGCATGAAGGCCCAGAATAAAGTCCAAATGTCGCCACTAGGTGGGAGTAACTCCGCAGAGTTGGGAGTCACGTGTTTCAGCTTTTCTCCCCATGATCCGACAAGTTTTGTGGTGGGAGTGGAGGGGGGCACAATTCTGAAGTGCTCTACAATCACTGCTAAATCAACTTTGGGTTAGTATAAGATTGTTACGTCTTTTGTGTTTTACAAATCCTAAGAAGGGCTTAATTTTTTTAGGCCTAATTTATTTGTAATGATTTCTGATAATTACACCAGTTACTGAGCAGTTTAATGTGTAAGACTCACATTGCTGTGGGTCACTGTTTACTACTATTCAATCACCAACGTTTCAATAAAGTGAACTGGTAGTGGGTTTCTATGTGTAATGGTATCACTGCAGTTTTCTCATTCTCTCTCCATGTTATGCAACTTTACTTACATTAAACTACTATCTCTACCCCTATAAGCTATTAATATACCCTTGTATTAGATGTACTAATTAAGAAGTATTCTTATATTTATGAATCTTGGTTTACTACTCTCGCTTTACAAGAATAGTGGTAATTTTACTTATACATACCCAATTAATGTACAATATGCAAATAGACTGGATGAATAGGATGTAATGACTATAATTTTGTTTTTTAAATCTTGTGGTTTAAAAAGTATGTAAAGGTTGTGTTTTTCCCTCATTCCCCACAGATTACTGTGTGTGGTTTAGATTGGGCAGTGTACCCAACAGTGAGAGTAATGTTGGAGTAGCAATTGCTCAGATAAAACCAAAATAAATACACAAATATATTTTTTTTAAACTATCTTTTACTGCCATAGTCTGTGTCTTTGGGTTCGAAGAGTAAATTGTTTTTCTTTATTGGACTGTGTGTGTGTGTGTAGTAGTATCAACTGAGGTACATCTTAGAGACCCTGTGCTGAGTTGTTACGACAGCCACCAGGGGGCTGTGACATGCATCAACTTCTCTCCACACCTTCATGGTGTGTTTCTTACCTGCTCAACTGATAAGGAGATACACATCTATCACACTGACCAGGTTACTCATTTACAAATATTTTAGTAAAGTGTAAATACTATAGACTCGCAATCATCCAGCTTAATGAAAACAAATATTAAAAAATCATGGATAAGCTAAAAACTATATAGCCTGCTTGCTAAATAATCAAGAGTTTATTCTACAATTTAGTTGAAAAATTACAAAATAGACATAGGAATCAAACTCAAAACATATAAATGAGCAAATCTGGCTCATCTTGAATATAGTCATTTTATAGCAGTGCATCTGTAGGTGATAAGTGGTGAACATGCCAGTGACTTAAGAGACATAAACAATCACAGCTATGGGATCTAACCCTTTGAGTGCCAACGTCGCTCAGAGCGATCCACAAAATATTTGCTAAAATTGCCAGCGTCTCACAGCAATCCCAGTTTTCGAGCTCTTATTTCAGTATTAAGTAAACAGATAGGGTAGATTTTATTTCCATTGCATTCTCGTATGTTCAAACTACTTTTATTTGTCTTTGCACTTAGAATTTTGATATATCGAAGATGAAAATTATTTTCTAACTTTGAGTTCTATCTTTGGCCTTGTTTGTAAACATTGCTACTAAGAGGAAAGCTGGGATTCAAGACACAGAAATACTTGCAATATTTATTGATAGCTTAAGCGAGAGTGATCAATTTGTTAATGATTTTGAATTTGTAAATAATGAAGTGAAAGTGAAAGATAGAAACAAGTAGGAGTGGCAGCTGTCATTGATAACATGAGTATGAATACTAGTGATTCCTAAAGGAATGAAATACATTTTGAAGAGCAGGATAATCCACCCCAACCTCTTTATATTTATGCAAAAGTACCAGGTTTGAAATCCCCCCCACCCACTTCTGATTCCAAGCCAATTAATTATTTTAGACTTTTATTTTACTCAGTTTTTATGTTCTTTTCAATGATTTATTCTATTTCAAGCTTTTTAAATTTTCAATGCTTAAAAATGAATGTTAAATAAAACAGTAATTTTTTTTAATGTCTTGGCTAGTGATTTTTTAAATTATATTTAAAGATTAAAGTATATGTTTAATTATATGATTGTATTGGCAAGCATGTTAGCTAGTTTATGTAAAAATTTGAGTGCAAGAAGTTCAAAGACTGTTGGTTTATTAAAATTTAAATAAAATCCTGTATTTTTCACCAAAATAGCTTGTCCCTTTTAGCACATTTTTTTTGTCATTTCTCTTGGCACTCATTATCTGCCAAGAAAATGTTAATACAGATCATTAGCCATAGGAGTGGTGGTAACTGACAGCTAAAGCTACCAAATCTACTCTCATGTATTCGTCTCCTGTTTTACTAAATATGGGGGTTATCCACGGTTTTGAGTTCTCTGTGGCACTCGTCCCTTCCATTACTGTGAATAATGGTGAGTTAACTGTATAAAAAAAAGTTAGTAAAATTGATGTTTAAACGAGCTAGTATTTCCCCAAAATATGCTTCTATAACTTACTTTACCCCCACAAGAAAACAGGAATTATAAACAGTTAGAAATTTGAAATGTTTCATATTTTGTTTATTAGTCTTTATATAGTGTAATAATTACGCTCGGTCACGTATTCTGTTCCAATTTGACTCCTTTATTTACAGTTGCACTTTTCCATTGTATGGGTTCTCGCTATAAAATATCATATAGTGAAATTTATTTAAGTTCGATTTTTAATACTAATAAAAGTTGATATTCATACCGATACTTTAAAATAAAAAATATGATGGTTAAAATATCTATTACAATGTTGATCAACACCGTTTCTAGGCAGGCTAACTAACATAATTCTATAACAAAATACTAACTAATCTAGTGATAGTTTTGTAGTTAAATGTATTGAATAATACACGTTTTAAATATCTTAAGTTCAAAAACTCAATTCAAAATATTCTAGATGTTACATTTCTAATTCAAATGAAACTTTTATTTTAGAAAAGGACCGAGTAAAGTAAAAATAATGATTATTCAATTATGTAGTGATCTATTTAGTTATTTTTCTCATTTCCTTGTTGTGGCAATGCAACTTTAGTCAAGGATAATCCAAAATGGACAACATTATTAAATACGTTTACCAGCCTAAAGTAGTTTTATAGTTATACACTAAACACGTGCATAAAAGAGCCCTAAATTAAATATATATATATATATATTGGTGACCAGTTATAACGATATAAAAGTGTTAATATAATTCTTTTAATTTATTATTTCATGTACAATAATATCTCTTGTTGCCACAACCATGAAACAAAAACGTTTTATTAACATTTTATGTTCTTTCAATAAGTTACGAAAAATCCAGGTAATGTAATTTTACTAAGGAAATAAATAATTCCATAAGTCACTTTCAACCAATGTTTGCAATAAAAATCTTCTGCTCTAGCTCTTATGTCAAATGAACTAAACAATTATATTATTGATCAAATAAAACAAGGTTCTGTTTTAACTCCTGCATTTGGAATTTTGACTCTCTATTTGTCCGGATCTTTGTTAGGCATTAACTGGCAAATATGCGGATCAATTTAAACAAAATTCGTCAGGGACGTTATTTGAATCTAGGTTAAACTTTGAAGCTATACCAAACAATACATAAATCTAGTTTTTAAATCTGGCTTTTGTTTCAATGTGGTAGCTTATCAAAAAGTTTTTTTACATCTAGTTGCCTATTTCATTTGATTTTTAACATTCTAAGCAATCGATCGAACACTTAAGGCATACTTTTATAAATTTTTACAGATTTTGCAAGACTGAAGCCTTGAACCGAATGAGTTGCGGTTATTCCCTACAAATATAATGAGCTATTGAATATAATCTCATTTGTGTTCTATCTTGCTCGATCAACAAGGAAAAATATTATCTTCAAATATAAAGCGGGATTATATATGATATATTCAACATGTAAAATTTGCATTTGCAATAACACAGACTTTTATGCAAATTTTACTGTTTTTTCAAGAATAGCACAAATTTAGTTTTTTTTTTACTAATACAATTTCTTAAGTAATTTGTCAGCTGTCAGCTGCCACATCATGCAATATAATTTTTAAATTTGTAACATTGGTGAGTAGCTTTATGCCTGAGATGCCGTTTTTACAGATGGTATCCATTTTTGTGGAATTTAAAGATATAAAACCAATCACGGAATGTTTGGATATGCTCGTGAAAATTCAGTATATTTTAAGGTTTAACATTAAAAGTCACAATTCCCACTTTTACTTATTAAGATACTTAAATTAAATAGATTGATTCTTTGTTTTCATCCTTTAAAAGTTTTCAAGTTTGGTCCAAGCAAGGACATTAATATATATGGACTAAGAATGGTAACAGTTAAAGGAGGAAGACTAGTAGAAGGATAGAAGAAGATGGAGGCATTTTACTAAACTGACCCAGCCACAGGCTGGAGGAAACAGTTGACATTATTGATATACCATAGATTAGAACCTGGCAAAAAAAACAACACCATAATTATATCAAATTTTACAACAACAAAATTGCTTTTTCTTTTAGAAGAAGTGATGAAGCTTTAAGTCTAAAAGTCAATTTATCTTTTCACCTTTAAATTTCATATTGATTGGTGACATATTTTTGTTCTAGCTCTTTAATGCTAGAGTATGTATGAAATTTTTCTTGTATATGTCAAATTTTTTTTATGGTAAGATTTCAAATGTTAATAGGCAAATATGTGAAAATTGGCCTGCATTTTCTAGAATGATATATTGAAAATGTGCTTATTGCAAAAGGGTTGAAACAAGTGGCGGCTTGTGAGTTAGAAAATAAGGGGTGCTCCTCCTGAGGGGAGGGCTGGTTTGATGTGGGAAAGGGGCCAATTCAAATCACTGGTAGTATATTGTGGAAGGATGCCAATAATAATGTATTTTACATATACTTTAATTATGCATTATATTATGGCAAAAGGATATGTTGTTTATAAAATTTCTAAACAAAAATAAAATAATAGTATAAAAATAGGTTTTAACTTTTTTTCTTTTTTTTTTTGTCCATCAGAGTTAATTTATTTCAGGTTAAAACTTATTTGATCTATAAAATCTAAGGCTCTGCGAGTACTTGTATTTCAATATAGAGATTGTCGCTTTAGCTCAAAAGTGTTGTAGGCTTTTCATTTTTGAGCTTCCACTTGATGTACTTAATAATAAATTTTTAAAATGAAATAGTAAGCATAGTCTATTTAATTGAGACAATATCAGCATTTTCACTTATAAATCATTAGGTTACTTAACAAATTATTAAAAATTAATCTTTTCTGAACATAATAAATTAGATTAACAATTAAATGCTAAAACAGAATATGCTGATTCCTACATCTTGGAGGCGAATTATCATATAGAATAACAAGCTTACTTTATAAATGTAAACTGGATTTAAAAAAATCAGAATTTTAGTAGAAAGTTAAGATATCAAAATTAAGTTTAAAAGAAAATTGTACAAAAAAGTCCATAATTCATTAAAAAATTTAAAAGTTTAACTGCACCAGCCATTTGATAACATTCTTGCCTATTATAAAAAATACCTAGCTTCGTTTGAAGTCTTTGTTAAGAATGGAATATGCAGAAATAGTTTCCTATAGTTCTTTTGAAAGGATATTTATTTTGATTAAAATTTTAGAATGTTCACAAAACTTAAGTTTCTCAGCTGATAAGTGCTTCTAAATTTTGAGTCTTTATTTAGCTTGAAAAGAAATTGTGTCACAAATTTCTTAGGCAGCAATGTTTAAAGAAATGATTTCTTTTCTTTGACACTGATAGCTCATAGTTCTTTTCAAAATTTGTCACCAAGGTTAACATCATTCCGAATACTTGAAATGCTTTGATTAAAACATTCCAAGACCCAATGTACTGTCATTGAAATATATTTTCAGTATTTAAACTGACTATATAACAAATCAACATGAAGCATGACACGATGAAAAAATTACAACCCATATAAAAATTCTTGGTCGTTTAGCATTCTAATTAGTCCCTAAGCCGCTTGAACTGTTGCTGTTTTGATTTTTTAAGCTCTTCAAAACGATCCACAAGAGTGGCTTTGTTTTTATACACAATGTTAATGGTTCTACTTTTAAAATTCCATCCCATTTTTGATCCTCATGGAATCCTGTGGGAAATACCATCTAATACTGATAGTCTTTGTATAGATCTGGAAAAAAAAAGTTGATATTTCTGATAAGACTATTTATGAAAATACGGATACTAGAATTTTGAGAAGCTGCTTGTTCCATTATCAGAGTTAATTGATGTGCATAACAGTGTACAAAATGAGCATTTTTATAGGTATTTTTACTATCACCTTAACGCCACCTTTCTCTCCACTCATTACAGGTACACCATCATAGCCTTGTGCTACAGCTTTTCAAGATTACCATTCAAAAGAATGTTGATTTGTTCTAAGATGCACTTGGGCAAACCTTCTGTATCTGTGGACTGAGGATTAAAAAATACCCAATACCTTTCATGTACAGTTCCTTCCATTTCATAACAAAAGACCATCACCATTTGTGTTTTTTCAGAAATATCTGTTGTACCAACTGACATAACAGCAAAAAATTCAGCTCCCTTAATTTCCTTTACAATTTTGTTGTGGCAAACTTCTAGAATGCAGTCCAAGAGCTCATTTTAAATTATTTTTTGGTCCCCCGCCTAAAAACTCTAAGGTTGGCGGAATTTTCAGTTTTGTCATGGGTGCGCAGCGAAAGTTCATACTTACCATAAAAAATAATACAATCAATTATTTTTGAAATAATGTTTTTATTGTTCTTCACCTCTTGATTGTGCTTATTTAAGTTTGACGCATAGGCTTCACTTAACTGTGTCGCTATATTAATTTGACCAAGGACATGTTTAAGTTGCCTAGAATAGTTTTCATGTTTTCTAATCTTTTGTGATAGGTGCCCCAAGTATTTTATAACATCTTTGGCTCACATTATATTACCACCAAAAAGTAGATATGGGAAAAAAATCACTGCATTGTTCAGGTGACAACCACTAAGCTATTCAAACCTACACTTGATATTATAAAGAGGAAAGATTTGATTGGTTTTTTTGTTTGTAATTGATAAACTCAAAAACTACAGGACCGATTTAAAAAATTCTTTCACCAATATAAAGTTACATTATCAGCGAGTAATATAGACTATATTATATTTTGAAAATTTAATTTATTCCTCATAAAAATGTTGATAGTCACTCATATTTTATGGTAGAGTCTATGATGATTCTTCAATATGTGTGTTGAAAATAATAATGCAGGG
>CABEEJ010001858.1:50946-120085 GCA_901482245.1 Timema douglasi
AGGGGGGGGGGGGGGGGGGGGGGGGGTCTAGTGAGTATATATTTCAAAAGAAATTGTTCTAGTCTATTATAAAAATAGTGATTGAACTTCCTATTATAAGCCTTGTTTCTACTAGGTACAGTTTGATTTATCGCCAAATCAAGAAGTGAATGTTCTTTGTTTTTAATGTAAACTTTTTCATTGGAACTCATTTGATAAAAATTAATTGTTAGCAAGTTAAGAACGGTAATTTTAAAGCTCATCAGATAAACACACGAGACCACGGAACAAAAAAGTCGCAACACAGGATACAGTTCAGTATAGCACGTGACTGTGGCTGTCGACTGGATGTGCAACGCTTGCAGTTCCAACACAACAGTAAAGCTCAAGCATTTACTCTACTTCCCCTCTTCTACTTCTATACTCTACCAGTTCAGAGCGAGCTGCAGCGCCTGACAGATGCCTTTAGTCCTGTACCTAGCCTTGTTAAAACCTTTCATTTAATACAGGGCAATTACTGACAGTAAAATCTATAAACTTTGAATATTTTTGAATAAATACTATTTTGAGTTTTATTTTAGTCAACTCTGCCAAACAAGAATTCATCTAAAATTGTATGTGGTTTTGCAGCTCATATAGACGAGCCACTGGTTACTATTATAGTAACACCAAGAACATGACATATTTTTTAACATGTTGTATTTAGCATTTTCTGAAAGGAGGAAGCGAGGTCTACTGTTCAAATAACTAAAAGTTGAGTCCCATGATCTTAAGAAACATTCCCGCATATTTATAGAGAACATTTAGTATTCTCATTAACTTTGTCATAAACAACAAATAAGGGTACTTTTGCCATATATATCATCACTTGTGTTGTATTTTGTATAATTTTGAAAATATTCAAGCAAAACAAAATTATATATTTTAAAAATGTTTAAAAAAATATGTTTACACGCTTTGTTTCACAACAATTTATTTTTTCAGCTAGACAAAATGTTTTGTGAATGGTTTCTTTTGGCAATCTTTTAAGCATGTATAAAAGTAAATAAGAGTAAAGAAGAAAGTAGAGAAGAGAGAAGCATGTGGTACAGGAAGGCTTGGATTAGAAAATGGACAGAAATGCTGGAAATAGATGTGGAATGAAGTAAGTAGGTGTTATAGCCATGTAAGAAACAGGAGAAAGAAAAGACAAGAAGTTAGAATGATGGATGAAGACAGGAGAAGAAGAAAAGGAGCATTTGAGGGGGTATTTTAAGATAATATTCAACCCAGAAGAAGAGGAACATGAATTAGTAGAAGCAGGGAGTGGGGTCCCTCATATAAAGAGGTGGAGAATGCATTAAAGGGGATAAAATAGAAAAGCACCAGGTGTAAGCAATAAAACACCCGTGTAAATGATAAGAGCTGCAAGAGAAGCGGCAATGCACTGGTCCTACAGTTTGTTGAAAGTGATATGGAGGGATAAGAAAGGTATCGTAAGACTGGGAGAAATGAATTATAGTAATGATTTTTAAGAAATGAGACAGGAAGAGGTGTATTTACCAGCGCAAAAGTTACCGTTAGGTTTGTTCGAGAATAGTAAATCAAATATTTTGATTATCCCACTTATCGACAGTCTGGATGTGTTCAGTCCTTTTAGCTTTAATCATTCTAAGTTAGGTGTATTAACAAGTCACAATGTCTAACACACTTAAGATTTCATTCCAAATGACCTTAATTAAATATTGCTCACTATGTCAGGTCTACTTTTGAAACCATCGGTTTTTGCATTATTTCAGCCTAGCCCAGCTCAAGTCTTCTACTCAGATTTTGAGATACTGGGCGTGAGTTGGTGCCCATCGCATCAACACTTATTTGCAGCATGGGGCATGGGTGGGACTGTGGATTTCTTCGACCTAAAGAGTCGTGAGGTGACTCCAGTGCTGAGACTTTATTCTGCAGACAAACCTTCACCTGTGTCTGTTGTGAGCTTCAACCCGAGCAGGTAGGGGCTTGGTTTGTATTGTACTGTTTAGTGTGGCCAACTTACTCGGAGCCAAGTTTTGTTCGTAGCTGTATGTAAGTTGAGGTTACAACATTTATTTCATTAGCTTTTAAATTGCACTTCAATTTTATTAATTCTCTGGTTCAAAATAACTTGAAACATCATTTAAAAAAACACAATATATGGACATTCCTCTTAAATTTGTCTAATATGCAACTGTCCATAAATATGTTCACCTCATTATAAGCCTTAAATTAATTATTTTAGGAGCCATCTTAAAACAGTTTGTAGTAGTGATGAACAGAAATAACATTTTTATTGCGGTACAGCAATGGCATATGGCTCAAAATATAGGGATTGGGGCGGTAACAGGGAAATTATAAATATATATATATATATATATATATATATATATATANAAACTAATATGGTAAGAATAGTAAAAGCCATAAGATTATTAAAATTCATATAAATAATACAATATTATACAAGACGTGTTTTTTTAAGTAAGTACCGTTTTGAAATTAAAAACATACAAGTGTACCTTTTTTTTTTAATCAATTTTATTGACTGGGGCTCTTACGCTGAAACTATTCCTTAATTTCTGTGTTGTAGTCTTCTTTGGTGTCTTTATGGAGGAGCTTGTAGGTAGATAGGTCTTAAAGCTGGGTTATTGCTTTATCAACGTAGACCAAGCGGTTAGGAACAATTGTAGTGAATCCTTTATCGGCAGGAAGAATAATTCTATCCTTGTCGGCACGAAGGGATTTGATTGCTCTCTCTTCATTGAAATTTATATTCCTGGTCTTTGGCATAGTCACAGAAGTGTGGATCAGATATGTTAATAGAAAATGGGTGATGTATTGTTTGAGTTAGAAACTGCAATGTGGCAGTGGAAAGTGTTAAAATTGCAAGAATTAATTAAGAAAGAAGTTTGTTACTATCTAAACCTAATCTAACTATCCTTTCATATTGGCTTCTTTCAATATCACTTTACATTATTGTAGAGTGTTTGTAGAGTGTTTCTACACTGTCTTTTTATTCCATCATTTTATTTGATAATCAGTAACAAAATATAGCAAAAATATTAAGTATATTTAGTAGAGAGAAATAATTTTTTATACATGTAGGATTTTTTCATATGCTTTAAAATTTTAAACACTAATTGGTAATGTAAGTAAGTGTTGATGGTGTCTCTCTCTCTCTGTTCAATGTGTTTAAACGATTGGTTTGTGTTTCACAGCAACAACCAATTGGCTGCAGCAAAACTCCATGGCAAAGTCATTGTGTGGAAGATTCCGGTTGTCAAGTGTGTTGGTCATGTTGCCACTTAACCTTCAACAACAGCTTTCTTAGTTGGGCAATTGTTGAGTGTAAATTAACATTTCTTCTTGATAAGCAGATGTATTATTGTAATAAAGTATGAACACATTTATGTATTTATTAAATTTACAATTCAATCAGACTGTAAATAGCAATAAAGAGAATAAATAACTTGTCCATTAATTATTTTTCCAGTAGCAGCAATTTAAAATATGTTCCTCTCTTCATTGATAACATTTAACCATACAGTTAGTATTACTCCAGACTTGACATGACTATAATACAGTATGTTTGGTATGTTAAATGACACTATTCTGCCAATTTAACATTGAAACTAATTTTATTCATAATAAACAATGGATTCTAGGTAAAAACATTTATTTTTCCCTCAGTATACAAGATGGTGCAAAAATCACTTTACACTTATCTAAAACCTTATGCCATCCCATCACTCTTTGGTTGAAAATTTAAAGATATTGCACTTTCCGTGTATAAATAAGTACAGTTATGCTGGTTTATGTCTCCCGATAGCTTGAAGAGGGCCCCATCCAATCACAGCTAATCACCTTGTCACTATATTCGTTTTGAACAGCAGCTACACCATTTTTATAATAAGTTTTTTTTTAATGAAAATTCTCTCTTCTTTGGTCAAAATATTGCAAACAAAATGATTGTAACACAATTCTCACGCATACTCAACTGTTACTGATAAGTTGCTTCTTGATTGCTTCTTTCCTCGCCGATGGTATTACCAATTTTCAAACACACTTTTATTTTTAATGTTAAAAGTATCATTGAATCTAAATAGTTATTTTGAAATTTGCTAAGTGTAAAATGACCTTTGCGCTAACCTGTAGAGCTGTACAGAAAGTTGTATACATCCATTCCATGGATATTTATCAGGGCTCTACACTTGAGCCGAGCTCAGTGTTAAAGTTCAGGATCAAGATCTAAAGTTTTATAGGCTCCTCATTTTTAAGCTTTGTCTTGATGTACATACATATCAATTTTTAAAATACAATGTTAAGTATGTTTAAAAATGAGGTGGCACAATGGCTAGATAATTTTATAATAAAGGAAAGTGATAAAACTAAAGAAAAAGGAAAAATAAACTATTAAGAGTAAATTTGATGAAGAAAGCCCACCTAGGGAAAGAGGAAAAATGTGGGAAGAGTCCAATGCACAAAGGTGACATCTTCTTCCTTTCTTCTGTCTTCTATAGTAGAAGTAGTCACCCACACATTTTAACACAAATAAAATAATATTTCTGTATTGTTGCCTTTATCAAACACAAAGAAGAGAAAGTACATAGTACACAAACAATAGATTACTCCATTTTGAATTTTTAATTAATTTTTACATTATTGTACAGTGTTTATACACTGTATTGTTATACATTTCCAATCTATCATGCAATCATCAATTTTATTAACTTTTGTTTTATAATTATTGTTGGTGTGATTTTAATGTCCTTAAAGACATGAACGTTAAACCATTAAATTATATTTTTTATTAGATTTTTATTTGAGTTTTGTTTTTATTTTAAAATTGTGATTTAAGAGTGTTATTTCTAATTTTAAAACTGATATTTCCATTGTTTAACCTTTTTTTTCAAAATTATTTACTCTTTATAAAAATGAAACTCATCCATATTTTAAGAACATGTGTTTTAATATACTTTAACATTTTAAAATTATTAATATACTCAAACTCAACTCGAACTTGGGAGCTTTCAGAAATACTCGACTCGAATGAAAAAACTCAAGTTCGCAGACCCCTACATATTAGTAAGTAATACCTGTTTATCATTGGATTTTACTAACTTTTTGAATTAAAATCGCAAATTTACTATTCAATTAAACAAAACTTTATCCGCTTCTATTTATCTTACCCTTTTAGAGATTTATTTTAAAGAGTGCTTTAATAATTTATGATGAGTGCCCATATTCAAATATAGACACAACCCTACCTTAGTTAAATAACATTTTAATAAATTTAGCTTCACTATTTCAATGTATTTCTCTTGTATGAAAAGGAAATTAAAAACACAACAGAAGAAAAATATTTGAAATTCCAGATATTAGCTTCACATTAAGCAATTAAAATATTTAAATGTGTAAAAAAAGGGGTACATTTACCAAATCCATCTATGCTGATATGAGTTTGAACAAGTCATCAGCATACTTAACTACTTGATCTAACAATTCGCAATGCTTCTGTAACGACGTGTTAATAGCATCATAGCCATAGAAAGCACCAGCAATGGCTCCTGCCATGCTGGCTATGGTATCAGTATCACCACCCAGAGAGATAGCATACTGTAGCGTCCGACGAAACGGATCATCAACCTGAGGGGAATAAATGGGTAAATATACAATGTTTGTAAGATTTAAAATTAGACTGATACTTATCCAAGCCATAATTATTTTGGAAGAGATACCAAAGTTTAAGCTTTGCACACCCCAACTTTATAATATTGAGAACATACTCGATTAATGATGTAATCTCACATGTTTATCTTACTAGACAAAAATTCATAACAAATTAATTAGTTTAACTTGTTTTATATAAGTAGGAATAGGAACCCTTGAATACTTAAGGATATTTGAGATTCAAACATTTGATACTCAAGTCCTTGGGAAAAAAATTTTTTTTATTTCAATTTTACAGGTGAAATTTGTTTAAGAGCTATAATAATGATTATTAGTGGTTTGTATGAATATTATAATGAATGAATTATAAAAAAGAATGTTATCATTTAGTTACTATTTTCTATTGTTGTAATGTATTTACATTTCCTCTTTTGTTCATTTCAACCCAACTCTGATTGATAATATGGTGTAACTAATTCTTGATTTTGTTTATTGGAAAACCCCTTTCAACTAATAACACCGACTGAAAGTCACTAGAATTTGGTATAATAGAAATGTTTAATTTGATATAATAATCATAGAGTTCATCTAAAAAAGTTATAAAAAACCTGCAATAATACTTCCTTCTGGATTACTGTATAATTTATCTTTGCAAAAGTAACCGAATGAACAAAGAAAGCAAATACACTTTAAGTATATTTATTTACACCATTTTGGCAATATGAGTCTCCAGTTTTCAAATAACTGACTTCCTATGAAAATCAGACTGGCAAAAGCGTTTGTTAACATGTGTACAATTTTTATCAGTCACCTGGATTCCTTCTATGCATTCTTGAGCTCTAAGGAAGCAGAATATAGCAGTAGGTACAGAGTATAAAGCAGCAATTCTGTTTCCTAATACAGTCTGAACTTCCTCATCATGGGCCCCCCCTTCTTTGGATAGTAGTCTCTGCATGTGTTTCAGTTGTGTCTGGTATGGTGTAGGGTCCTCTAAATCTAAACTGAAAAACACAAATTCAACTAAAGATGCATCTGTGTTACGCTATGGAAACATTTATCTACAAGCGACGGCCATAGATCACAGCTCTTCATGACTATGGCTACAACATTATTATTCTGAAAGTAGTCTAGCCACAATCACATAAGTTATAGCTCTAATTTTTGAAAATTATTCCAGCATGAGTGATAGTTAAGCATTGTTGACAACAATTTACAAGGCCCAGTTCTAACATCTTCCTTTAAAAATAAGATGCACCTCAGCATTTTCCTCTTCTCTACACAATAATTGTAAAATATTATTATTTATTATCCTCAATAAAGTATCAAATCAATGTTGTAACTCAATGAAATGTAATAATATAAAACACAAAACAATGATCACACATGAGTGACACACATAAGAAAATAATCAAAGTAGCCTCTAAGTAAACACAACTTAATATCAACGACAGCAACTAAAAAGACAAGCATTACAATTTTTTTTTTCCTCCCCCCAACAAACAAAGATATATATTCTTCAAAAGATATTCTACAAATGACCTAAAAGTTGGCTATATTCAAGAGGAAGCCTGGGGATGACCATAATTATTTTATATTTGGTTGTCTAAGGATGACATCTTTATTGTTTCTTATTTAAACACTTTCTTTAGTCTTGGCTATGTTTATTTTTATTTGGAATATGCATTCAAAAATAAGGCCTGTACAGGATCCGGAACTTAGGGATTAAACAAAAACAGAAAATTGAACAATCCTGAAACTCGCGCGGGAAAATTAATACTAAACAGTTAAGATTATGAATTATCTATACAATTCATGTTTGTATTTAATGTTGATTAACAATATTATTTATTTATTAAAGTTGACTTAGCCTATCTTCTATTAATTACACACACACCCTAAACTTCAGATCTTCATTAACTTTTATTTTAAGACTACCTAGTCCACAACTGAAAGATATTAAATAACATAATCAAATTACACATAATAATTAATGGTAGATTGGTCGTATTGATCCCTAAATAGATTTAATGCAGGAAAACATATGTTTAGCACAAAATAATGACAGAAGTGACTTTTAAATATCAAATTATGCATGAACTACACCTTTGTCCACACTTATTTGCATCAATACATGTCTATTATATTAATGTTATTATTCAGAATGGCATCCATTTGATTTTGTATCATGGATGATAATAGTTGGATGAACTTATATTTTTTGGAGTCTAACAGCGCTTTTTGTGAAAGGTTTGTTTAGTAACTAAAAGTTGAGCAGTAATTAGGTGCAGTGGCTCAGTAGAGAAAGATTTTTGGTATTCTTAAGGACAAGACTGTGTAAAATTTTATTTATTTATATTTGTTTGAATATTTTGATGATTAATTGTGTAAGTAGAGACTCAAATTTAACCATGAATTTTTTATTTAAGAACTTTTTTAGTCAATCTTATGAATAAATAATTATAATAATAGTTTCATTAGGCCTGGTTTTATTTTACCTATTGTTAAGATCTTAATCAACACTAATTAGAAAAACTACTATTAGTTTTTATTTGTAAAACTTACAATTTAAAAATAAGCTAAGATAAAATGTTTTGGGTGTACATATATTTTTCCTTTCAAAAATTCAATAAGATTACAAAATTTAAATATATTGTTTAAACCCATTAACTATATTAAGATCTGAGTTTTTGTTCCTTTTACTGGCACAAGTCAAAAATATATTTTTTAATATCTACTCCTATATTTAACTTAATGTAATATCTCTTTCGGTGGGTTGGGGACTAAACCACTGATGAAAGTCCTAAGTCTACAAAAGTTGAAAATCAAAGCAATCACAAGCTCACAAATGCATTAAGTCACCAAAAAACTTATATAACTAATTATATTTAACTTGTGAATGCGTACAACACCTAAGTACAATATTACATACATATATACACACCTAATCATGCCATTCCCTTGTGTGGTAGGTAAGAAACTGTGCATATACCTCCAAAAATCCTCCGTACTTAATCTACCTTCACTAACTATCTCCACAATTTCCTATCTTTGCATACTTTCCTCACTTCAGCAACATCCAGTGAGTCATACATGCTCTTTTTTATTCTTAGAACTATTAATATTTCACTTTATCACACCCACCTCGGTGACATAGTTAGCTAACGTACTAGTTTCATGTTAAGCTAAAATGCCAAGGATGGGGAGGTCGAGGTTCTAATATTGGTCGGGTGAACTTGGAGGTGGTTTTTCCTAAGTGGTTTTCCACTCTCCCTCCACATAAATGTGGGTTAATTTACTCTAAAATTCAACCTTCCCAATTCCTAACCATTAGCCTAATTAGTACTTAAGTGTATAGCCTGAACAGATAGTAAGATGCGGTGCTATAATTTAATTTTTCTTTTTTCATAAATTTGTATACAACATTTAGTCACGTCTTACATGGCCTACTCCTTCCTTTTGATCCAAACACTCTACCTTCATGTATATGTTTTGTCACTCAATCCACACTCATTCTCTCAACATGCTCAAACCAATGTAAGATGATTCTTTCAAATTTACCCATTTGATTCCCTTTCAAACTGCACTCCTTCAGCACCCATTCATTACTGACTATGTCCATACGAGTTTTTTCACATAGATTTATTAAATATCTCATTCCAAAGGCACTGGCGCAGTCAAGGGGGTGGGGGGTACAGGGTTGGCAACAACAGCCCCCCCCCCCCAGATTTTGCTACCCACCTTCCTCTTTTTTGTCCTTAAAGCTGGTGAGATCATACATGAGGAACTCTACAAATAAAGACAGACTTAATGAGCTTCATGTAAATACATCCAGAGATGTCAGTTACGGACGACCCATAAGGAAAAATGCAGGAATTGGCCAGATATGGACCAGTTATGGTCAGATTTGATCTTTCCATATGGGGAGGATGAAGTTCTCAATGAACTTTCTATGAAACCAAGCAAAATTAACATAAGAATAAAGTGAATTAGTTCAAAAGTGATTTTGTGAGTTAAGAGTTACTGCAAGTTGCTTATTTGAATTCTCAGATTGTAGCTCATAAAATAATTTTATAAATCAAATTTACAAAATACAATTTATTGAAACTTGCATGCTTGAATATTCTAGCAGTATGCATGGATTAAAATGTGTTCATAAAAACTTAATAGTCATAATAATTACAGAATCATGAACATTTTTATAAATTTTAAATTATTTTGGATATTATTGTCTTTCTTTTGATGCATTTGCATTTTGCAGTACTTAAAATTTCAAATTTTCCCGCAGAAAAAACCAATGGACCCCGCTTAGTTGGTCAGTGAAACTAAACTCGCCCCACAAATAAATCCTGGCTGCGCCAGTGTCCAAACGCATTGACCTTGCTCTTGTGATTCTCCCGCTAAACCCACGCTTCACATCAATAAAACAATGTTGGCATCAACATACTTTTATTTACTGCAATCTTTGCCTCTTTTGATACAACATTCTTTGCAATAACCCACATATGCCCAACTAATCTCCTAGATGCATATACCCATCTGTTTATTTCACCATCTTTCCTTCCATTTTTATAGAATATTCTGCCTAGATACACAAAATCATTCACTTGTTTTAAAAGTTTTCCATTTATAATAAGCTGACAGTCATTTTCTACATCCTTATCCAATACTATCACTTTAGTTTTGGAGACTTTTATACAAAGATCCATTCTGCCTGTCACCACAGTCAAACAATTTAATGTATTCTACAAGTAATTTTCACTCGCAGCCATTAATACAAGATCATCTGCATATAACAGCACACTCACATTCACATTGTCCATTTGTACACCAACCACGTCCTCGCAAGTATTCCTCGTACATTTATCCATAAATACATTAAACAACCATAGGGATATAACACAACCTTGTCTAACTCCCTGTTCAATGTCAAACCATTCGTTCAAAGATCCATCCACCCTAACGCACGCTTAACTTCCATCATACACTGCCATAATTGCATTTACTAACCATGCATCCACACCATACTCTCTAAGAACATGTCATAACATACTCCTATTCACACAATAATAAACTTTCAACAAATCAATGAATGCACAATAAATATTTCTTACTGCCATACATTTCTCAATCACTTGTTGTAATGCAAATATCTGGTCCAGTCACCCTCTACCTGGCATAAAACCACAATGCACACCCCAAATCTTGTACAGTTATTTCACACACCCTCTCAATTAAGACTCTCCCAAAAACTTTGCCTGGAATACTCAACAAACTAATTTCCCTGTAATTCTTACATTCACTCATACTACCTTTGCTTTTGTACAAAGGAACAATGATAGCATTCTTTCAGTCATTAGGAATATTTGAAATCCCAGCATACACAATGAACAACTCATACAATCTGTTAAGCAGGACCATGACCCCATACTTGAACATTTCACTTATGATCCCATCCAAGACCGCATCTTTTTCACTATATTAACACTGTCATGCTGTTATCACAAAAATAGCTAACAACTATTTCTAGTTTAGTCACAATATAAAAATTTTGCCTATTATAATCACAAAAATAATATCATTAACTAAATAATTAAACCAAAGAACTTCTATTCAAAGACCGAACGATGAAAGAAATAAGATATGCTGTGGTTTCTAAATACAACAAAAGGGTGAAGCAAGCAACAAAATTTGGAAATGTGGTTATAATTGAAACCTGATGAAAGAGTGAAGCAATGAAACTCAAACCAGCAAAAGTTGAAGAATAGCTGTATTTGAAACTTTAAAATTGGATTCCTTTCTGATAAAATTGCCAAAATCTTCTAAATGTATTATCAAATTACTTTTATTATAATGAATGGGAAGGTTAAGATGGACTAAGATTATAAATCTGAAATCTAAATATAAGCCTCAATTGGAAAATAATTGTTTTCATGGGAAATTGTTATTTCCCATACAAAACTTTCCCCAAGTCAAAATGTCATTCCCGCCTAAGCATAAAAATATTTACTTTTAATAAATTGGGTATTGTGAATTTTTAATGTGTATCAGTCTACATCTGGGCTTTAGAGAGTAACATTCATTTTGGGGCAGGGATTTATCCTCCTTCAGCTCGAAAGTTTGTAACCATCCTGCACTCGTAGCTACTGAAGACTATGAGACCG
The DNA here is from genome assembly GCA_901482245.1 of Timema douglasi. Lineage (NCBI taxonomy): Eukaryota > Metazoa > Arthropoda > Insecta > Phasmatodea > Timematidae > Timema > Timema douglasi. The sequence continues at coordinate 62,766 of CABEEJ010001858.1, forward strand.
GTTTTTATAAACTTTTACTTGGGGAATTAAAATGTCTTTCAAACCATATTTAAACTTTATTGTAGCATTTTTGAAGTGTAATAAATGTGTGAAATAAAAAGTTAAATATTTTCACGATATTGATTACTTCAACTTTTAAATGTGAATTATGGTCAATTTTGTTGATTTAAATGAAATTTAATAATAACATTCTAGTAACAAATAAAAGTTCCCTCAATCTAAGAAATTAATTTCCTTCAACCAAAGAACATATCAAATTATATCCTATCTTTGGTTTTTAATATAAACCAATGTGAGCAGTAATGTTTCTATTAATTGCAACATCTCTCTTATAAAAGTTAAATTGTTACCATTTTCAAGCAAATATTTTTTAACTAACTTCGATAATTCTACTTATCACATTGGCATTCCACACATTCACAAGTTGTGGTTAATACACGTCTTGTCAAAGGTGACGAAAGGGTTTGGCAATCAGATAAATCTGTGCCGGGACCGAGGATTGAACCCCGGACCCCCAGCACAGAAGTCTGACACCTTACCCATAGGCCGCCAGGTCACCCTCTTTAAGGATTAAAACTAGAATGAGGCTAACATAAATACAACCATATTATATAGTCATGTGACTCTTTAAAAGTAGGAATCAAAACATATTTAAAAATAAATGGTACAGTGCACGGCAAAAACTTATTTTTATTTCTCTTTTATCTTAAAACAAAAACATTCACTTAACAATAGTGAGATTTTGTGTAGCTAAATAATATACATTGTTGCATAAATACTCCACCAAATAGCATTACATAAACATTTAGAAAAGAGGAAACATCTTTGTCCACCAAAGAGCATAACAATTAATTTCTACTTTCATAAGAGCTCCATAAAAAATATAAATATATTTGCTTACAGCTCAGAAACTATTGATTTTATAAACATATATTTCTGATGAAAGATATTATTTTTACTGTACTACATTAGCCCAATCGGCTCTAGGCTGAGATACAAGCACATCCAAGGTTTCACAAAAACCACTTTTTCAGTTGCAGAGGGTCACTAAATATCAACATTTATAAAAATCTTGAGCTTAATTTTGTTATGGTCACAATACTTCTCTCTCTGAGTGGTCAAGTGAAAGTAAAAAATAGTCTTAGCAATTAATGATTAATTAATTTTGTGCCCTTTAGATCACCATTGTTTATTGCACTCCTCCTTTCCTGCAGAGTCCCAGGGCTAATAGTGGAACACATCAGTAAGAAAATAATATCTTCATAATGTATTATTATCGTCGTCATTATCATTATTATTATTATCATCGTGTCTTACTACCCATTCAACTTATGCACACTTACGCTAATGTGTAATGGTGGATTGATTGTGAAATGAAATGCAGAACCTACAGTTTAACGTGGAATCCGAACCATGGCGGAGACCTGACATTCCTCATATTCACAAGTTGTGATTAATACACTTCTTGTCAGGGGTGAAGGAGGGATTGGGCCATTCTTTATAGATTTTTTTTAAAATAAAAACAATATTTAAAACAGAGGACAAACAAAAAAATAATGAAGTATTACTGAACTAAAGGTGAGTCCTTCGAATCCCTGAATACCTAAGAATATTCAAAGATTTAAAAAAACCTTTAAGTCAAAGATACAATTAAATTTTTTAATAATAATAATAATAATGAAGAAAAAACTAATTACTAAAATGTAGAAATGTCAATTTCGTTTGCTTATCATGTTGATTAATATTTGTATTTGCCCCTTTCTAATTAAAATATTAATACTGTTGGTAGCGTAAAGTCATTTCCCCCTATCTCCAGGGTCGCTTTATCCACAAAGCCGACTAGGAACAGTATCTAGGGCCTACACATCTTTTAGGGCCTACAATATTTCACTTGAAAACAATACATATACAAACAAACAATCCTATATAAGAAAAAAACAGCAAATTTTAATCTAAAATATTTATTTTGATATTTGAATGACTAAAACTATCATTTAAGTCATCGTGTTTCTCAATAGCCTCACAGTCACAGTAGTGTAACAAGGATGTGTTGTTATGCGTAGTTGCATTGCACATATTGTGAACCATTGGCGGAACCATAACATTGTGTCAACAGAAATACAGAGGCATTCACTGTACATTAAATTTGCGAGTATTTTCAAGATTCATTAATTGTTTTTTGTGCGTGCAAACAATGAAATTAGTATAAATATGACTAAAAAAAATCAGACAAACAGTAAAAGTGCCTAAGGCCTCCGAAGGTCTTAAAACGACCCAGCTTACCCTTCCTCGTCTTTCTCAATGATTGCCATTTTCTTCAGAAGTTCTGATGTAAAATGTTGAATGTCCAAGTTCTCTTTAGGATCCAATAGCAGGGATTGTTGGATTGCTATGCTCTGGAATAGAAGCACAGTAGGGTAAATGAGTCTAATTTATATTATGAGACAAGACCGATACACTAGTAGAAATATTATTTCTAATTCTTTTTACAACATAACTTTTTTTTTTATTTTGGCTTAGTGTCTTACTACCTGTCTAGGCAATATATATATTAAGGTGCGGCAGAAGGGAGTGGTTGACAAAAATTAATCAAATATTTCTCCAGTAGCAACGTAGAGTTTAGTTTTCTGCACAATCTAATAACATATCTTGAATATCTGTCAAGGGTGTCCTGGAATGTTGTCAAAACATTTTCTCTTTATTTAAAATGTTTTGAGAACATTCCAGGACACCCTTGACAGATATTAAAGATCTGTTGATATTAGCATGTGCATAAAACTAAACTTTACGTTGCTACTCGAGAAATATTTGATTTATTTTGGCCAAAAAAATGTAATGCTATAAAAACTGTAAAATTACTCATGCGCCCTTCTGCAGCACCTTAAGCTAAACAATGAGGAAGGTAGGCATGAGGAAAATTGAACTTTAGAATAAACTTTATGATTTTTAAATCCCAAAAATTTTCTAGACAAAAAAATATGCATTTTTAACAGTAGTTTATTAAGTGAAATAAATCAAAAAATCGTTATTTTCAAATTAGTTCTTCATATTAATATTATTAAAGAGTATTTATATTTCACTGTTCTTTACAAAATCACATGAAATTGATATAAAAAACTAAGTGTTCACAATGAGTGTGTAGTATTTAGAAAATCGACGCAAAAATTATCTGAAAATTTCAATGACATTTTAAATCACTCCAACTTCTCCTGGTTTCCAGGTGTTTATCATTCCTGGAAATATATCTGTGTTTGTGTGGAAAGTAGGAAACCTAAGGGGGAAAAATGCTCAATACACCAAACTGGGATTCAAACCCTGAACTTAAGTCACACACTAGATGAGCTTGACATTTAGTTTGCATGTCCACTGGTATGGGTATATACCTAATGTTAATAATTAATATATTCTATAACTATAACAAATTATTGAGAAATGAGAAAATCAGCAATTATGACATTCTTATTAATAATCTCAATTTAAGGTGATATGTTATCCACCTTTGTGGCAGACCTTTAATTGAGTCATTAAAAGCCTAGATGTGTTAAGTAAATGAAAAGGTTCTTTAAAAGAAGTCGAGAGAATTTTTTTAGAATGTGTAGACACCCTGTATTTAACTATATCCCCAAAACAAGTCAAATTAAGAAAGGTGATTAAACAAAGAATAGTAATTTTTTTAAACATTGTAAAATTTTTAATAAGGAACTAGATTAAATAACAGTAAGGATGTTATGATTAAATTGTTGAGAGTTATGTATAAAAGAAATGGAATAAAAAGATAGTCTATGTGTACATTATTAAAATGTTATCATAGTAAAGTTTTAGTTAACAAATTTTTAAGGATTTGGAAAGAATATAGGGTTTGACAGTGGAATGTATTCAATGGAAGCAAGGGAAGCAATGCTTGCCTAAAATTAAAAAAGGAATAAAGAAAATAAGAGGAAAATAATGTTAAAACCAATTATTATAATTAGAAACCTCTCCAACAAGGATGCTGTTAATAACGTTTAAGATGGCAGTTCTTCTTTCTTAGCGCAAGCAACTCTTTCTCACTCTGAATGAACGACCAGGTAGCTGGTCGTTCTTTATTCTGTCATTTGTTTGTTTCCGGTTCTGTCCGGCCCTAATCGATGAAAGGGGAGTGGCGTTTCACTAGGCAAGTATTGGCTCAGTTTACTTTCGTGATTGATGTATAGTCGTACTTAATATACTGTTAAAATCTTATTTTTAGGTTGTTTTTAGCAATATTTTTTGTTTAAAGATATAATTATGGCCACTATATTACAAAATAATGTATTTACCACCAATTTACAGTAAGGTTAGTTTTATTTTACAATAATATTGATGCTTGTTTGATCCTCCAAAGGAAGTGGTTTGTTTCTTTACGTACAGTAATTACTGTATTTCTTATTCACCCTACTTCATTATTGTAAATTTTCAAATAACATAGAAGGATCTTAAGCAGTGAAGCATTTCTAATATCACAACAACAACAAAAATGACATGGCAATAATCTTTACAATGCACACCCCTATATGTGTTGAGTCCCATCCTAATCTTAGCATTTGTGTTTCCCTCTTGCCCTCCATCTCTCTGGTTTGGCATGGTATGGCATGGAAAGACAATAACAATGATTTCCGTTAGGTTTTCTCTACAAATATTTGTTGTAACAATATGTTATGCAAATAAATGGTAGAGTGTACTGCAGACTATCTGGCTCCTTTACCTAAAATTGTAGAAAAAGGTACTTACACAAAATAATATATAGTGATGCAACGACATAGTATAAATTATAGCATCAGATACTACCAAAGAGCATAAATGAGAATGTAATATACACTGTCAGAGAAATTTTGAGAAAGAAGAATATACCTCTCCACCAAAGAGCATAACAATCAATTTTCCGTTTCAAAATCTTACAAAAATTCTTCTAGTTTGGAAACTGTTGGTTTTATACAAATATATTTCAACTAAAATATTTTTATTTTTAGTAGTCCTACATACTTGCAAAGACAAATTATTTCATATCTGAAATAGTTACAGAGATATGATCCAAAATTGGAAATTTACACTTATGTACAGGATCCTTAAAATAGTGTTCACTGGAAAATGAGTAGCCATTTTGTTGGTAATGTTAAACAATTTCATGATACCAGTTTTAAACAAAACTGTTAGCGACGATTTTGAGATTTTTTTTCTTCTCTTTTCACCCTTGAAAACTACCCTTAGTTTTAGGGTTAGATATCTCATTCCAAAAACACCTAGGGGGAAACCTAAGAAAAACCCATATATAGTTTTAGCCTGATCGGTAAAATGGTTTCGGCTCTAGTTCCAGTAACAAACAGACAGACAGACATTGGAAAAAATACTTTTTCTGGTTTGGAGGGTCATAAAACATAAACATCAATCAAAATCGAGTTGGATTTTTTTACATCACAATACTTTCTCTATCCTAAGTGGTCAAGAAAGTAAAAATGATATTTGTGATGAATTATTTTGTTAAATAATAATTGCCAAAATGAAACATAAGGACGTGTGTTTAGGTGGTCAAGGCATGTTCACTAGTCTCTCCCACCCCCCAAATGATTTCATTATCCATCTCTACAATTGATGGCAAAATAGTTTCACGACATTTATCTATTGTGACAAGTGTATTTCTTGTTAAAACTGCCAAAAGTTCATATGTTTTGGATAGCCCTGTATTATCAATACCAAATTAGTGACTTTGTTTACAGATAAGATTACCAAAGGTAGGGCCACGGTGTTAGATTGGCGCATTTAACTGAACCATGGAAACTGTGTGGGTTATATGCCGATGAACTAACTAAACTAATGTGTTAGAGACAAGTAAGTTTCATTTTAGAGGGCATACACTCACATTTGTGTAGAGGGTGAGTGGAATACCATTTAGGAAAAAACCCTCAGTACACTCGAATGGGATCGAACCCTGATCTCCCCATCCTTGGCAGTCCAGTTTATTGGGGGAGTAGTGCCTTAGACCGTGCAGTCACTGAAGCGGGTCCCGTAATTATACATTATGTATTAATTAGATAGGTATTATACACACATGAATTGAAATAAATGGATGAATAACTAAAATATAGTATTAAAATTGTATTTTTCATGCAGAAACAATAATTCATAACACCTATTTTTATCCAATTCACAAGAGCAGAACATTTATTTTTCTTTCATCTGGTTGAGAGATAAAGTTGTTTTTTATTTCCTTTTCTTCTGTGTCTTTTTACAGAAACGGCTTCAATTGCAAAACATTGTATTCACACAACTGATTTCATATATGAATGTAGTCGATTTAATACTTTTCCCATGAACATCTGTGAGTCACAGTGCAATGCTTGGCATCACTGCCTTGAGTTTTCCCAAGAGACTCATCTTGTTCGACTTTACACCAATAGGTTACAGCATACAGAACTTATTTTAATTAAAATAAAATTGTTTTGCTTTATTTTAGTTGAGAACATTATGTATGTTAAAAATGAAAAATATAATTGTTCCAGGGTGAATACTCAAAATCCATACCAAAATTACCTGATTTTTCCAGGAGTTTTTTCCGATATAAAAGGAACGCATCATTTAATGGCTTTATCTAAATAAGAAGTAAAAAAATAATTAATATGACAAATTAAACAATCAATAAATAAGTGATAAATGGGAAGATTCCAGAAAATATTACCTGTTGCTTTCCATGACTTTTCAATGTTTTCTTTCGCATAGAGCTTAGCTGCTTCTTTGAAGCGTAAATGTACATTGCGAGCTGAATGTATAAATGACTTAGAAATGTTTAGATTTTCAATTCCCCCTATTGTTGTAACTGCATCATACACACAACACTGGGATATAAGTCTGTTCTCTAAGGTTCTGAAATATACATTCTGTGTTGACAGAGAAGCCTCGCTCAGTATTTGAATTTCCATGATAGTAGTGAAACATGTTTCATGACTTTAGAAATGTTATCCGATTTGCACTCTTGGAAAACTCGTCACCACAGGTGGTCAATTTGTTCTTGTTCGCAAGAGTATTCCTCAGCGTCAGCTCAGCGTTACATTTGGATTTAGGCATATATTCTTGAATTCTCGAGCTGCCTTGTCAGCTGTTGTACCAACAAGCCACCTTGCATCTACTAAAGTTGACAAAAGTGTATCCAACCGTTTTGTAGCAATTGTTGAATTAGCAGTAATAATACTTGGGTCAAAACAGGTAACTGCTTTAGTCAATCCATACACCAGTGGAGAGCGCTCCAAGATCTTCACAACAAATTTTTGCAAGCATTTTCTTCAATCACTAAGGAACTGTAGAATTTGTAAATCTGTACTATAAGACTTATAATGTTCATTGCAAGTTGCATAGCACAAATCAATTTTTTTGACAGACAAAATATTTTCTTCTTTAGAAACATCAACAACGTTCACAGATAATGCTGCTTTCAGTATTTCCACCTTTACAAAACACTCCATGACGTTAGACACAATGGCTGTTAATGCAGTGTGTAAAACTTGGGTTAGTGGGCTATCTGTTTGAAACTCCTTAGAAATGGTTCTACCTCTTGGACCAAAATCTTGAAAAAAGCTAGCTTAAAAGACAGAAAACTTGTCTTTAATGATTGCTGCCAAAGTCTTGCAACGGGCTAAAATAGCTTAGCCCCGTTCAATCATAAACTATGAATATTAGTTAATGCAAGCAAGTTGACAAGAGTTAACAAATGGTATGCTATTGTTAAATGCTACGCTCGTAACATATATTTGTTTTATTTACATATCCACTTCTCCGACTCTTCCTTCAAGCACGATGCCCTATCGAAAGGAGCAACCCCGAGAAAAGTGACCGGTCGCGGCCACATGGTGAAAACTCTGCGTTCAACAAAGTCTACGAGTCAACTGAAAGCAGCTTGAGTGCTGTTAGCCGACACGAGTCGATGTTCTAGATGGTGATGGAAGCTTCCCCTACCTCTCCGTGCTGACCACTCCTCCACGCAGATTATACATACTATATATTCTCCCGCTCACTTGGAATGAGCAACTACAATCAGCGCCGTTACTATACAGCGCACACTCATCACGTCGAGCAGACTAACAGTTTGAGGCGATGGATCCACTAGACAGAAGGAAGTGGCATGGATAGACGGATAGTATGGCAAAGATTAGGAATAGCCTACCTCGTAACTTTTCTGTTAGTTGTTAGGAATTAGGAATAACAATTGTCTTCACTGGGACATTATAGTTGTTACCTTGTTAGGTTAGTTATGTAAGGTTAGTATGGAGTTATGCCTCTGTAATTATGTAAACATATTGCTAACAACACTTGTTGTGTACCGCACTTCACGCGTATCTTGGACTGAGCCATTTGGGCCAGCCACTCAATGGGATTATGAATCCCTCCACACACACTGTGTGACCACTAATGTATTTTAAAGGTAGCTTGCCAGGAATAGCAATAGTTCAGGTTATATGAAGACCTGGGAACGATACCTAGCTAGGTACACTTGTTTATCCTAAACTCTTGTTTGGGTGTTTAACCTGTGGGCCGTCTATGCTCCTCAAGATTGGCTTGTGGTTAACCTTTCATGTAATTTTTAATACTCCCCTTTGGAGTATTGGGCCCATGAGCCACTTCTGCCCCTCAGGCACGGCTGGAGCTGTCTTGGTTTCTTTAGCTTGTATGTTTTGTTGTTGTCCACCTGTTGGGTGCTCAAATGTGGGGCGTTTCTGCCGACCCGGAATAGCCCGTAGTTTCTAATATTTCCTTGTAGTTTTGTCTTACCTCTTGTAAGGGTTTTTTGCATTATATCCATGGTGCTCATATTAACTGAACTTGAACTTGCCACATACAAATATTTACTGTATGTGCACGGTCTACATACTAGAATAATGGATGGTTTAAAGCATAACTGAGTTGTCTGAGTACATCCATCTGGCGCCTCACGCCCCTTGTTGACCGTAATATAGGCAATGCTACCTTAATATCTCAATAATGTTTTATAGACAGTACTTACCGAGATTATGTACAAACAATTGATTATGTACCTTGCTTCATTAAAATAAAACTACTCTTAATTATCTCTTGTTCTCATTATATATATGTGTGTGGGTATGTATGTATGTGTACCTACTTCTCTATCTAGGTTAATGCTATATCATTCCCCCAATTATTAACAGATAGGTAAAGGGGTAGGTGCAGTCTTGTAACGTTCCCATGTTAGGGTTTTTTCATCATGTTGGACACAATTTACAAATGCAACAAGATTTGGAATAATGTCAAATCCTACTATATAGTTTTTGCCCTACTAGTTGGTCTGCCCCGGGTATTTTACGTCCTTGGTACTCTCCACCGCTGACTGTCCCACCAACCTCTGGATTTAATAGTCCCCAGAGTTGGTGAAAGCTCCAGCAGTGGCAAACATCCCCCTATCCACCACCTGGGAAAGTACCGTATCGGAGATTTCGTTCCGCCTACTTCCAATTTAAACCACCACCTATATAGACCTAAAACTAATTTAACCTAAATATTAAAAAAAAGAAAAGTAAAGACTAAAAAACTAACTTTACCTAATTTACAAGTTCTTTCCTCTCTGCGGCTGCAGGGTCTTCTGATCTTATTCCCGGTCGCATTTTCTGAACTGAAAGCAGCTGTCTGAGCAACCGGTTGATAGACCAGATGCCCGACAACTCCAGCCCAGCAATAACACTTGTTTCCAACTGGGCCGGGCTATGGGAATGAGGGGTTGTTAGTTCTTCCGCCTTAGACGATATCACTCCCATAATATACTTCCCAGCTGGTATTCCGGCGCTCCCTGGTTCTTCGGCAGATCATGCTACTGGAATCCAGTGGACGCCTTCCCTCACCTGGGCTCAGGATAACCAAGAGTTCCCTCATCCCGCTTTACCCTGCCAGCCAGCAATATCTTATCCTTGTAAGTCTAATTGTCTTTGTACCAGTTTTGGATCATGTCATCTACGTCCAATGTCGAGTCCATACTTCCAGTAGCATCACTCTCGTCATCAGTCCTGTCCATTTGTCTGTTGTTTGCTTCGTTGTCATGTATGTTCTGTCTCCTATTTTTCATGTCTAATACATATCTGTTCCTCTTACTTTTCAAAACGCCACCCGCAAATGCGTCTAGGAGACTCCACCGATTCACATCGCGCAATATGTTGTAAATAGCACCCGCTTGCAACGGGACTTGCATCATCTCGCTGTCCTCTACCAAAAATAAGCAATCTAGCACCACGTGCTCAGGCGTCACCTCCCTTCCACAATCCCACAATCACATAGTCGTGTGTCTGTTAGTTTTATTTCAAAGAGAGCAGCCCTGTATGGTTCATGGCCGGTAATGGAGAGGGCTGCAGGAAATCCATTTCAAGCCGTTCTACAACACATGAGAATAGCTAGTAGGTCCTCCTACCAATTAAGCTGTTTTTCCAATCTGTCTGCCACTCAACTATCAAGACACTTTTCACCTGCAATCCATTCATCACACCCTCCCGGGTTAGCTCCACCAAAGAGCTTCAGAAGTACACTCCTCCAAAGGCTCCTGATCTTCCTTTTGACTCTTACATTCCTAATCTGTTGAGCCCATGCGCTGGTCCGATAATCCACTAGGGAGACTAGCAACGCCTGGTGGTATATAATCTTATCAGGAACATAGACAGCCGAAACCTCGACTGTCCTATACTTATAATTTTGTTCATGACCCTCAAAAATCTTCCACTTATCTTCTCCACATGTGTAATGAAGCCACGCTTCTCGTCTAACATAACGCCAAGATATCTGGTGGATCTACTACGTCTAATAGTCTATTAATCTTTATCATCGGGTCTCTCTTGAGTACCCCCCCTAAACAGCACGTACGTTGCCTATGAAGGTGCTAAGCTTAGCTTAACTTTCTTGCACAAGAGTCCAAACCAGTAAATACTGTAATGCTCTTGGCCTCTAATTCTCGTCTTGATTTAGCTTCAACCACTATAAGTAAATCTTCCACAAAGGTAACCACTCCCGCCGTATCAGGGAACGCCTCAATTTCCATTAGTCCAGGTTCGAGTCCTTCATCCCAAAAAATTGGCCCACAGACCGATCCCTGGGGACAACCTTTTGTAGGCTTTTCTGCATATTGATATTCCTGGACATCTCTAATTCGCATATATCTATCTCCATAATAGTCCATAGGACTCCTGTAGAGATTCCCCAGGCAGTTAATTTTCCTTAGTCGCTTGAAAAATGCAGGCCAGCATAAGTTGTCAAAAGCTCCCAATATGTCCACAGATATCCCTAATACGTACTTTCCATTAGTCCTATCTACAATATTCATAGCGTCACAGATAGCGTCCTTCGTGGATCTACCTCTCCTGAAGTCGCACTGCTGCTGATACATACTCACAGCCTCTCGATGCTTTTGCAGTCTACTACAAAGGATTTTCTCTTGTAGTTTCCCACATACATTTAAGAGGCAGATCAGGCTGTACAACTTAGGGAGCTACAGATCCTTATCCTTGTCTTTACTAAGAATCACCTAATGTTTTTGTGCTTTAAAGGATGTTGGTCAATCTTGAAATACTTACACCAATTTCAAATTGTTGAGACTTAAATCTTATTGTATTAGTATTATTGGACAAACGTATCAATATGATCATATGTGGGATCTTTGTGAAATTCCCTGACATTTTCAGGTTTTTTCCAGATAAATTTAATTCCCTGATATTTTCAGGTGAGTCTCCACCATGTATTCTCAATCATATTTACTAAGTTTATTTTTGTCTGCAGATTAAAAAATAAATAAACTAAGAAAATATGATCATGTAAAAATCATTTAAACAAAGTTGCTTAAAGTTGTTTAACTTTTAATTGGCATTAAATTACACAAAATGATAGAGAAATGTGTTCAATGTAATGTAATTAAAACAGTGGTAACCTAAGTCTTCCCATATTTCAATGACAAGCCCAGTTTGTTTCATTCAATGACCTTTAAATTATTTTTTTTAACTTAAATTTGAATATGCTGGGTAGATATGAATAAACCATAAACCATGTAAGTGAATTGACCTTTAAAGTTGTCAAAATCTGATTCAAATATATATAATAGTTTCCTTAATAATAGAGTACAGATAAATCGCCTTAGAAACCGGCCTCGCCCATCTCTCATGGTGATTCATCCCCTTAAGGATGATAGAAGAGAAGTGATCTTGAAGTGTAAGGAAGTGCTCTAGCCTCTGTGGCATGCTTTGTACCCAGAGTCACAAATGCAGCAGAAACATTGACAATAAATGTAATAGAGACCAGTAGAGTAGAGGCTATGATAATGAAGTTTATGAGGAGCATGATGTCATGAGGGGAAACAAGATTAGGAATGAAGTTATATGGGAAACAGTGGGGTACAGGAAGTAAATTAGATAATAGAAAGAGCAAGACTAAGATGGTATGGGCATATAATGAGGATGGAAGAGATGTAGATGCCAAATATAATAATGGAAATGAAGTATGTAGGAAAAATACTGCAAGAAAGGCCAAGGAAGAGAAGGAAGGAGCAGTTAAAAGAAAATGTGCAAATGAAAAGCAAAGAATTGAAGCAATTAATGGAGAAATAATAGTGGAAGGATAAAGGAAGATAGTCATTTTACTTAACTGACCTGCTGGAAACAGTTAATTATGATTTTTCAATATATAACTTTTTTTTTACAAAACTAATTTAAAATCAACATTGATCTTTGAAAGTTGTCACTCAATAAGGTGTACATAGACAGCTAAAATATGGGGTATGTGAATGAAGAAAATAACCAGTTGGTTAGTTATAATAAATATTTTTTTGGTAATCTTCATAAAATCTATATTTTTACCAGGCTGACAAATATTTGTTTAAATTAACATAAATAAGGTCCATTTTGAGTAAATTTTGCAGTTTTGTGAATGTTTGTGTTATATAAGTATATACATTATTAATAGTAGTCCTAACCCCTTAAAATACTAGCTGCAATGTTATTAATCAATGAATAACCCTCACAACATGGTTGGCCTCTGTGCTTCCTCCTCTTTCTGCCTCACCTGTAAGATGGCACCGTTGTAGCCTTGTTTGTGTGTATGAGTCAGCTCTGCACACTTCCTGGCAGTGTCAAGCAGCTCCTCGTAGTTTTTGTGGCAGAACAGTGCGATGGGGGCCGTCCTCATGGCAGCCCCATTACCATACGACCCTGTCCCTTCAAACTGTTCCTTCGCTGGCCCATAAGGGTCTATGAACTTTTGTACTCTTAGCTTGTGGAAAACTTCTACAATCTGTTGACCATAACCACGATTCTTGTCGCCGAAATATTCTTTTACAAACCTGTTGCAAGAACCAATATCTTCCTTCATGTTAACAGAAAAGTTATGTTTATCCAGAGAACTAAACTCACTGTCAAATATTATTCACCCACAGTTATTCTTGATATTTATATTGGAGAGGATATAGGAAAAATAAATAGGAACAAATAAGGTGGCTTTCACATGTGACGGCTTTTCACCATCGCCATCGCACACTGAATAAAGATGACGCTTGCCGTCTGTACCTACGACGTGCCATGCGTTGTTGAATTCCCTACAATTTGTTGTTTCAATTTCCTCATTTGCTCCAGTGTGCTAACATGATCCAAAGAAAGAACTTATTGTGTGTACCAAACTCCCTTTTTCTTCTCTTCGTCCAATGTCTTGAATTCTGAGTTGATTAAAGCACAAACCTCCCTCCAAGCTGATGATGACTCAGTCTGAGATTTGTACTCCTCCAAGCTTCTGTCTTAAAGCAATGGACTCAATACCACTTGTGCAATGAATGCCTCAACATCGATTTTAAAAGTCATAGAAGCCATAGCATCTACTGAATACAACAAACAACATGGGACTGAGCACGCCGTGCAGACCAAAGGTGAAACACTATGGCGTGGGAAGAGCTGCATTAGATACAATATATCTTGACCATTTAGGCACGCCATTCACAGCATGGTGGCCGTCCCTAGATCGAGATATGCCGTAGCTACTACAGCAGCCACCCACGACATTCTCATTGTGCCATCCCATTTCAAAATTCTCATTTAAACCTGTGTTCCTTGATAATCAAGGTACCGCGTTGTCCATGGTGACGGCAAAAACCGTCACATGTGTAAGCCACCTAAAGGTGACATGCACAATATGGCTTTTACAATGAGTAAGAGGAACACAGTTCCCAATTTAAGATGGATTCACAATGAGAGGGTTGTGCACAGGTGGTGTCATGTTGCGAACATTCACTCTCACATGACTGTGCGCCAGTTGTGTCCTATCGTTACCATGATGACTGTTTTGGTCACCAAAGCTACTTTTGACATCAAGTTTTCTCGCTATCTCCTTCCAAATAACATCTTCAATGAGATTATTCTCATATTCTTTATGTTGCAAATTATATATTTGTACCATAAAAATTACATATTTGTATACATATTATTAAGTTTCATTCTGCCATAATTACTGCATACGATAATTGTGTTGGAATGTTATTCAGGCATTGTCAGAATATATATATAAGATCCTTTGTGAAAGTTTGCCTTTGCTGAAAGAAGCCGAAATATGAGAAAAGACACATGATTAACCATAGGGAGCCCGGATTTCAATTCACCCTGACAGGATTGTGCGCCTACCATGCTGGACTATGACCTTGGGAGAACACTTTTGAATCAATCCAAGACGACACAGTCGGAGCATGGTCGGTGCACAGCCCTTTCAGTGTAAATCAAACAATGGTCTTGCAAGGTTACTCATATGGAAATGACCTTTTCAAAATTGTCTGCAGTATGACAAAGACGGTGCACAGCCCTCTCAGTGTGAATCCAACTTTATACCACTGTCAATGGATTGAGCCTGGGTAGTGGCTATCTCTTAAATTAAATCAGTCCCTACACACTTATATATATTTTATTCTAGTGAAACTCTTTAGAAGAGAGTGTGAAATGAGTAATGCAGCTTCCTAGAGGAAATAAATAATTGAGGAAGAAAAAAGAAGTGGTAAAAAAGTGATGAGATATAAAGAGACTAATTAACTACCATTACTTGTGATGTCAGCTAGCAAAGAATATTTTCAAGAACAAGCTTGGCTCTTTTAGGTCATCATGAGAACCCATTAGCTCTTTTAATTTGAATTGAAATGTTCATCAAACACCTTTTTAAATAATTTCTTAAATTACTTCATTATAGGTATACATCATTTCCATAAATAGATCTTATTGGCCTTGCTGGCTTCTCTACTGTACTCTTTATAATACAGTAGTAATAAACAAGTCATAATTTCAGGGAAAATGGAATGTTCATTTTTTTTTAAGATAATATATGACCTAGCCAAACAACAAATTTTATTGTTTATTATTGATAATTATTTAATATGAGTGACATTATGATGTAAAGGCTAAAAACACAAAATTTAACCCTTTTAGAAAATGCACCAACTACAATATAAAATTAGATTCATACCTCTTTGCCAAGTCATCTGGATCATATTTCCTTTGAGTTATTAGAGACTCGGCAATGCATTTTGTCATTGCCGTGTCGTCAGTGTATTGCTTCACAGGAGCTAAAAACAAAATGTTAAAAATAATATTATTATCTTCAAAATTATTATTGAGACCAAAAGATTCCCAAATATCATTTACAAAGTGTTAAAAACCATTTTGCTTTCTTAAATGAAAAGTCCCGGTTGTAGGATTATAACATATTCACAGGCATAAGAAGGAAGTTTAAGGGGTTCAAACCCTTATTCTCACTCCTCCAAAGTTTTCTGAAGTTTTTGAAATAAAACTTAAAGATGTATCGAACTTCAAATAATTTAGAAACATTGACTTTTGAAAAATTTTACAAGGATGGATCCCTTCAAATAGCTTCTAGAGGCATAAAATTTTCAAAAAAATTCCAGGCTAATATGACTCTAAATGGCTTCTATATGCATCTAATTTTTAAAAGAAATATTTGTATGGCTTCTATATATATATATATATATATAAGTATATATATATATACATATACACATAAAAGGAAAAAATAAGAAAGTATACGGGAAAAAATCTTTTTTTTTGGGACATCATAATTATGTATATATATATAATATTGTAAATGAAGTTTCATGTAATTTGAACCACGGCAACCCGTGCCGTGCCAACTTGCATCTAAACGTGTCAGTCAGTACATGTGTACTCAAGTGAGCGAACGCTGATGACACGTGTCTGTAGCAGAGCACCCAGCAGCTGCAAATGGTAAAGATAAAACAAAAAAGAAAAAGGAAGTTTTTGAAATGTTTGACAGTGAGATTGCGCAACCCATTAAATGTGTCAGTACCAGTTTACTCAGGACAGCGCACGTCTACGTGTCAATGTGCTTGTAATTCCAAGTTATTTTGTTAGTAAATGTTTGTATAGTTTTTAATCAGTGAACAGAATATGGGAGAGGAATTGCGTAGTTCTAAAAAAGTGATATTTTTAATAGGGAACATAAAACATCAAATAACGGGTTCAAAACTTCCGTCTAATGAACAAGTTCTCGCAGTTTTGTTTTACAATATTCAAGAAGTGAATTTAAGTGTTCATGAAAGTGCAATTCTCGCTATTCGTGAATGTATTATCTTTTGTAAAAAGGCAAGCATACCTATCAAATCGTTGCCAAATTGTGTGAGGAAGCTTATTAATATGTATAAAGTTTGGAGAGACTTACAAAAAAATGCAAAGAAATTACAAGACGTATTCAAGCGGCGACAACAAGAATTTTTAAGTAATTTAAACAATTTGTTCGACTTTGCACATGTTGATGCACTTCAATTAATGAAAATAGAGGGATAGGATGTTGTTGCAGCGCCAAAGAGAGCCAGGCCGACCGAGTCACTTAGGTGGAGTGGATTAAAAACTGGCCAAAAAAGAGGAAAGGGCACGACTTTGAGCTGTCAAAGAAGACAATCGGCGAATGAAATATGTTTCCACTTCAACATTCTCAGCATCATACGAACCATTGCAAGAAGATTCCTCTTCAAATTCTAGTGAAAATATGGATTCAGAATATTTCCCAACATTGATCGAAAGCTCAGAACCTGGGACAAGTAAATCAGTATTGAGGAATAATTTTATTACTCCAAAGTTAGTTGCTGCATTAGACAGGCGTCAGTTAAGTATGTGTGTGTGTTTTGTTGTTGTTGTTGTTATTATTATTCCTCACATTCACAAGATGTCTTGTCAGAGGTGGAAGAAGGGTTTGGTAATCAGATAAATCTTTGCCGGGACCGAGGATTGAACCCCGGCCGCCAGCATAGAAGTCTGACACCTTACCCCTAGACCGCCAGGTCACCGTTGAAGCTACTATTGATGCACTTGGAAATAACATTGACGAATTTCCGATAAGTAAGTCTTCAATTCAAAGAATCCAAACATAATACCGGAAGGAACGCGCAGAAAACATAAATATTGATTTTCAAAACGAGGTATCGGATATAGTGACCTTACATTGGGATGGCAAACTGTTGCCTGCAAAATCAAAAGAAGAATGATTGCCTAGAGTTATTTCATATGGACTTTAAGAACAACTCATTGCTGTGCCGAGACTGGATAATTCTTCAGGCAAAGAACAGGTGCAAGCTATTTGGAAAGTAATCTTAGATTGGAATCTCAAAAACAAAGTCCAAATTCTCTGTTGTGATACTACAGCTTCGAATACAGGTCATTTAATGGTGCTTGTATGCTCCTCGAGCAAATATTTGATAGGTAAATGCTTTTTTTTAGCTTGCCGCCATCTTGTATACAAACTAGTATTGAAGGCCATAATCTAAGTGAAAATTAAACAAGCCCCGATATTCCACTCTTTAAAAAGCTCAAAGAGAATTGGAAAAACATCGACTCCACTAAAATACTGTGCTATAGAGAAACAGTGGAACTGTTCCGAACCGTACCCGAACTTGAAAATTTGCTTGACTTTTACCGCGCTGAACTTAAAAATGTTATGGTCAGAGAGGACTATCGAGAGTTGATCGAACTTTCTATGGTATTTTTAGGTAGATACAGAAAAAAATACTAAAATCAGACCGCCGGGTGCCATGCACTAAGCTAGATGGATGGCCCGAGCGATTTGCTCCCTAAGACTATCGTTATTTAGTTCTCAGCTGAAATTAAAAACCAAGGATAAGAAAGCACTGTTAAGACGTCTGCTTGTTTATTGTAACAATCTATGTTAAACCATGGCTTCAATGCATTTTTGCAGCTAAAGCACCCTAAATAGATTTGTACTTTTTGAAATCTTTTGAAAACTTACGAAAATGTGATTGAAAGTATCTCGAAAGCTGCTTTACAGACATTTCTCCAGCAATTATGGTATTTGACTGATGAAATAGCAGCTATAAAAAACAAACATCGAAACAAAAATATGTTCAGTAATGTCTCTTTTACTATAATATGTTAATAAATATCTACTTTGAATAAAATGGTGTCTTGTGTACCAAATAAACATACATTTTACAATCTTTCCATAGTATTCCCCGTACAAGATCTCACGTTCAAGTTTGACCTAAAGTCGGGTTATTGTTGTCTTACTGCAATAATACATTTTATTTAAGTTACTGAAGTGAAATAGAAAAAAAATAGAGGGTATGCGTATTTGACTTTACAAAAAAAAATCCCTTGTATCTTGGGACACCCTAATATATATATATATATATTTATTTTTAATCAAAAGGAGGACGAAAAATTAGCTTCCAAGTATATTCAATTTTCAAAAATGTGTTGGGGTAAGACCACTTTCAATAGTATCTTAAGGCACCTAATTTTTTTTCAAGCCAGGTGAGGATCATTCCAAATAGCTTCTAGTGGCATCCGATTTTTAAAATTTGCTGGTGGAAGACCATTTCAAATAGAAAATAGAGGCGCCCTATTCTAAGTAGCTCTTAAAAGATTACAATTTTCAAAAATTCTTCAAAACAAGAACCACTACAACTAGCTTCTAGGATCATCCAGCTCTCCAAGGGTGGTGTAGGAAGTCCCTAATAAGCCACCAATATGTGAACAACCAGTGAAATTATTGTTTTGCATATTCTGAGTTGGTACATTCCTTGACAACAGGCAAGATGTCAACAACTTATTGACTGAGTAATTATTATTATTATTAGCACCGCGTCTTACTACCTGTTCGGGTTATACGCACTTACGCTAATGTGTTATGGTAGGTTGATTGTGAGATTAAATGGAGGACCTACAGTTTAACGTGGAATCCGAACCACGGTGGAGGCCTGGCATTCCCCACATATCACAAGATGTCTTGTCAAAGGTGAAGACCGAGTAATGACATGCATTTCCCGACTATATTCTTTTCCTAACTTCCAGTCTAATATCATTATTGCTTGTTAAAATAATTGTTCCTAAATATTTATAATTGAATTAACCCCGTCCAATGTTATATTGTTAGCAGTAATCTTTAAATTATTGTCCCCAATTTGTGTTCTTTGTGTGATCACATACTTGGTCTTTTTGGCATTCACTTCTTAACCAATTTATCTACTAACCAGTAATAAAATGTATGTATTTCTTGCAATAGCCTAACAAAGCTAAATTATCTGTGTAGCTGCATTGTATTGTTTAATGTCAACCCTTCCCTACTCTCTTGCATTACACTAATATCATACTTTAAAGTTATAGATTAAAAAGTAATGGGGAAAGAGTATCTCATTGTTTCAACCCATTATCTATTTTGAAAGCATATGATGTGACATTCAACCCATACCCTGCCACGTGTATCAAACATATCTCAATTAGCTTGACAAGTTTTTTGAGTATACTAAACTTTAAAATGACATATAATTTGTTTATTTAACTGAATCATAATACTGTTTATAATCTATGTATAATTGATATAATGGTGGAATCATATTGTTTCCCACGTTTTTCCCCTAATATTTGTCGAATGGTAAAAATCTGATTCGTTGTTGATATACTTCGTAAAAATCCACAAATCTATTATATAGTAGGATATTGGTAGGAAAAAAGACCTTACAGAGAGTAATTCCTGCCGTGAATGGAGTATATACAGGATTGCCACTTGAAGCCAGAAATAATTATTGATGATGCAGTGACTGTGAAAGTAGGGAAATTGTTTCATTATGACAAAACTACTTGATTCCGTGAGCAATTTTTTTTTTAACCCTAAGCAGTATGTTTTTATTTGGAACACCAAACTGTGATTTTGGAAAGAGGGTAGTGTGATTAAGGTATTGAAATACAGATCATATTTGGTGTATATAAGCTTAAAAGGAAAATTAATTGTAGACGAAATTCATTACTAGGCCTAGGCACTTTGGTAATATTATTTCCTGTGAAGATCATGATAGAGTGAGGCACTTTGGTGATGATATGGGTGATCTTGAAGCATTAGAGGTAACACGACCATCCCCTCCTAATAACAAGCTAGAGTACATGTAAACCTCAACTTCTCAGTCTCCTAATTCAGCTTCTATGCTGCTTAGAACTAGTCTGCTTAATATTGTTACTATCTCTGGTAAAATTGTCCACCCACCAAAACGCCTTGACTTATGATTCTGTATAGTAAAAAAAAAAGAGAAAGAGGTATGTTTAATAATTTGTATAGTGACGCCTAACTCAGCTGAAGGTTGATTTTGTTGGTCAGCTGGTCTTACTGCGTACAATAATTTAAGTGTTTGTTCTAACATGGATTTATGTATAACCTTCATGAATAATTCATTCATAGCTTGTACTTTATGTAAATGAGATGACTTGGAATTTATTATTCTGTATTTATGTCTGTAACCAATAAACCGTTTTATGAAAGTTAATTTGCATGTGATATAATAAAACAAGCTATCTAGAATAACATTATTCAAATCTTTAATGCAATTCCTGGGGATATTGTTCATTTAACAAAGCTGACTAACTTCAAAGAGCAGTACAAGTAGATCTAGAACAAACAAGCACTGCTGTAAATTTCAAGTGAAACTAAAAAACTCGTCTGGAGTGTTGATATCCTCTTTTCCTTCATTATTGTAAAATCAACTATTATTGTTTTAATTTTTGGTAACCAAAGCTATCTCTCTCTCTTTCGTTAATCTGATAGTTGTAATACAGTTTCACCATAATTCCTAAGCCTAAGAATTTGTAATCGTCCAATGACTGAAATAATCTAAATCTATTTAAACAATAGAGCATTATTTAACTTACATTTAAAGTAAATGCCTTCTAATTTATCAAAATATCTTTGAAGTACAATTTTAGAAACTTTGTCTTCGCCCTCATAAGGTGCACCTAAACAATCCCCCAAAAGAGCACCAACCAAACAACCTCGAAATTTACTTGCCATACACAAACTGTCTAATATAGCCATTTTTTAAAATAATGTCCTAAATAATAAATAACATAGACAATGGTGTTTACTTCTTTCTCAATAACGAAATAATTTTGCCTCCAAACAAATTTAATGCAAATATAAAGTTAGACCAGAGATAAACATAGCTACAAAACATGGTAGCTAACCTGTAAAGAGAAAATTAAATGTGTTTTTTAGAAATTGAACCGATAATTGATACAAAAAAAAATTAAATAAATAGACATCTTTGGATGACAATATAGAACTGTCGGCTCCGACTATTGTAAAAGAGAGAAAGAAACTTTCAGGGATTTCTTTCTTATTCAAACACAAGGCAATGTGATGTTTTGAATTTGTTTGAATATTTGAGGTGCATCCACGTGGTAGTTAGTTAAATTAAATAAATGTGCTAATAAAAGGTTTGAAGAGAATAACAAAGTTTGAAACTGTTGATATTATACATCAAATAATTTGATGTAGGCTAATAAATACTATGACTTTTGAATAATGATTGTTTGGTTTGGAAAGCTTTTTCTAGTACCAGAATCATACCATATAGTAGTATTTAGGTAAAAAAAAACATCCACAAGAGAAGAATCACAACATTTTTTTTTTCTCGCCCACTCTTCTTAAGACGTCTTCATTTGTCAACTTAACCTCAACATGTTCTGGTTTTTCAAGTGATCAGCTACGTTATATACAATTTCCCTAACCTGTCATATCAAAAGCCGTCCTGAGACACTTTCGGAAGATGATACTGCCATTAAATAGGCTATTGTTAAGAATACTATATTAACTACACTATATAAGTACACATGTAATTAAAAATATACACACAAATAAGATTAGTGTTTTAACCCTCCAACTGTACATATATTTCATTAATAAGCCTACATGATCTGTACACTGGGGTCTGCTAAGCCTCATTTGGTTTTTTTGGTTTTATTTATATTTTACTGTAAAATTTTCAATATTTTGAGGTAAATATTTAGATTTAGATTTCTCAATGGTTCTGTGAAATAAAAACACAAACAATTTTTTTAATACCTTTTCCCACATAAAGTTGATAAACTTACAAATTTCTAGATTCAACATACATGACATCTAATGTTTAGCAAATAGTAAAATTATAAATTGGTTTTGTAGAATTGCAGTACATTTATAGATAAAGATAATAAGTGAATGTTCAAAATTAACATAAAACAAATTTTACATCTGGTAGGTTTTTTTTACACTCAGTTATACATTTTTTCCAAATAATATTACTTGATGAACTGGTCCTGGTCTTTAATGACCTCGAAAATTATAGCTGGCACACTTTCGCAATGACGCCAACATTGATTACCAGACAATAACTTATCGTACGATTAGTGAAAAAACCAGCAATCAGAAACAATTTAAAATTGCATGGGGTCTCCCCACAATTTTTTAAGCTTATTTTGTTAACTTCTGTAAAATGTGCTTCCAGACGTCTTATGTGAAATTTACTAACGCTGATCATAGACTAATTCTCACTCTGTGCAGTAGAAAAATGTGGGTTTACGCAGGGTTTTTTCCTATCCGGGGCCAATAGAGTTTACTTGTTATTTATATAGTTATCACTTTAAAATAATTGTTGTGGTAATTTAAGATTCCTAATATTTAGTTAAGAAAAATAGTCGTTGTATCAATATTTATTTTCTTCCTTAAATGGCACTCAAGATATTTAATTCAATCGGCTAGTACCACATCGTACCCAAGTCTTTTCCAATACTACTTCCTTGCAGTGATACTGAATTGATATAAACACATTCTTTTAAAAGGACAGAAGCGTGACGCTTAAGTTTGTCCTTTGATTGATGTCGGGGACAGATTTAACGGTTTCTTTCAATTTTCTTGCGTGAAAACATTATTGTATCTGGTTAATAAAAGTATTATTGCTTAAAAATAGTGATTATAGAACACTTGGTTTAATAAACAATTACAATAAAGGATACCTATACAATACAGTTTTACAGCTAATATTGTACATGTACGAATATAATCTGTAATATATTTACATATGTTCCTATCATCGATGTTGTTTACATTCTGCCAAGACTACAATATATTTATAATTGGGTATTAGCCTATATATGGTTTCAGCAATCATAGTACACTGAGAGTTCAATAACTAAAATGAAACAAGCCATCTTAAAACTTTATTAGTTACATTTGTTTGAATGGCAAACTTCATGTAGTTGTCTTACGTTTTAACAATTGTAGGAAATACGATTAAATTACAATGCATTTAAAGTTTCTCTTAGAGTGTATATTGCTTTAAAATATTATATCATATTGAAAGTTCAATATTATAACCAAACACGGTATCTAAATACTTTATTTTATTTATTTGAACTGTAAGAGCATAATTATTTTAAGGCTTATTCTGGCAGGAAGTTAACCCACGCTTGTACATTTCCTTGGAATTCAAGAGTATTGGGTTGCCTTACTGCTGAGAATAGCATATAGCTCATATAGCCTTATCCTGTTGACGAGCGAGCGCGGTGTGGCCAATGGACCTTTGGACTGGTGTGAATAGATATCAGCATGTTTGTGTGTGAGAAGAACACACGTTTGTTGACTGTTGGAAGCCATGCTGGATGCATGTGTGGTTGGGTTGCCGTTAGAGAAGTGACGGCTTAACATGTGATCTGGCGGTTCACCCCGGCCGGAGGTTCGATCCCGGGTCTATAGGTAGTTTTTGTGAGTCCCGTTATCGCGCGTGCTCCCTCGTCACGGGGGATTACCTCATATTTATGTAGTAGCTTAGTATCTATCTGGAGTAATAAACATATCTTCTTGTACTAACCCGCTAGCCTCATTCCCCACGAACCATCCATCCCAACCCCTACCGCTCGGGGTCCATCCTAACCATGTAACCCCCTAGGGTACTCCGGTAGTATAGTAGTTAGGGTTGCCTACCGGGCACCCACAGAAACAAGGGACGTTATAGAACTATACTTTATGTTTAGGTTTTATGTTCAAACGATAATTTATATTGTAGTATTGTAATAAACATTGGTTCCACAGACATTTTTTGGGGGGTTTAAGGGGGTCAGAGTAGGATAAAATATCAACCATTATTATTTAAAATCTAGTGAAAATTTTTATTCGTATTTGAATATTTTTTTAATATAATGATTGTAGTGATCATTATACCACGATTGTAAACCCGATGGTTGTTAAATGTTGGAAGAAGACAATTGCATGGCAATCTAGTAGATTATAAAAGGTTTTCTTCTCAAAGAAAGTATAATTCAAGGGGGAGGCGGGGCAAGTGCTCCCTTGCCCGTTTCTGCAGGCGCCCATGGTAGTAAGTACTACTATATTACAATATGTTCAAAGTTGTCTATCAGCTCTTAAATTGTATTAAAGTTTCAATAGTTATAATTAAAGAGCCTAGCTTAAAACTAAATTACATTTGTTCAATTGACAACTATATTACAATATGTTCAATGTTGTCTATCAGCTCTTAAATTGTATTGAAGTTTCAATAGTTATAATTAAAGAGCCTAGCTTAAAACTAAATTACATTTGTTCAATTGACAAACTTTGTGTTGAAGTCTTATGTTGAAATTGTCCTTTAGGTTATAAGCTTAAGGAAGTATTTTATATTAGTCTACATAAATTTATTTAAAGAAACAAATCACGAGTTTCTAATTTTGTTATACTCTTCAAACCTTTTACTAACACATTTATTTAATCTAACTAATCAAACAATGATGTATCTCATCTAATCAATCAAGAAAGAGATATCTAAAGGTTTATTTCTCTCTCTTATCCAATCTAAGCCACATAACATAGCCCAAAGTAGCACAGGCTAGCTGAGAATAATTTTTTTCGTACCTACACTGACACATTTATATTTCAAAGGCAATTTAACATCCACTTATACGAATTAAAACCCCTCTTTTACTTTGACAATATTTATAAAGTTGTAATTATTGTTTAATAAACTGTCAGATATCAATAAGAAAGTGATATTATTTTGAACAGTGTGATTACAGTGCAAAAGGTCTTTTAGAGATTTGTTACAGAATTTGTAAAATAAGATAATTGTTACTGAAATATTAAATTTTTTGTTCCTTTATATTTTTACTTTTTGCTTAAAATATTTAAATATATTTTGAACAAATTAAATTTCAAACAATAGAAATTATTCAAGTGTACTCGCTCAACAATTAAATATTTTTTAAACCAATACTTAAAAAAATATTATAATAAAATGAGTGCATTACTAACACACACAAATTAATGAAATATCTACTGAGCTATCGAGACCGCTATTATTACCGCCAAAATAAAGGGAGCAGCACATATGAGGAAGTATTTCCCCAGCATCTTAATTTTGAAATCCGGAACTATATTGTGAGTGTTAAATATTTAGTTTTGTTTGATCCATGCATTGTTTAAAAAATGGCAAATTGTTTGGAAGTTGTTAAACATTATAGGTAATGGAAATAGTTCATAATAAAAAGCTTTATATACTTATTTAGGTGAATCTAAGATAATACATAAAACAAATTTAACTTAATTCAAATGTTTAATCTATAGTAATAAAATGAAGAGTTCGTTCATATGTCATGAGAATCGCGTGATACTGCACGCAGAATCCTCAAATTTTAAAACTAAAAGCTATTAAAGATTTTTTTTTCACCTCGTTTTACTAACCGCCCATTATATATTCACTTAATTAAACTAATTATCTTAGTGTGAGGCAGTTAACAATCACAATCACTTCAGGGTGACAAAATTAACATGTAGAGGAAATGTACAGTATGAGCTATCTGCAAGGACAAAGAATGGAACTTCATATAGAATAGACCCACAAAACAGCCGGCTGATGTTCAAACACAAACATCCCTGTCATATGCAAACAATACTATGCAGAATTGATTGTTAGTTCGCGCCTTCACCTATGTGGGTATTCCTTTGTTGACATACATTACCCGCCCTTAAACATTCCTGCGCTAGAGGACATTTTTTTTAAAGTGTTGTGTAGGTTTTTTTCATCCCAGTCAGCCTTTTATCTTTTAAATTACGCATAACCTTATCGAGTGTTATATCTAGCTTTGGTGACAATTTTAGGAAGTTGGTACCTCTAATTTTCATTTGCAAAACCAAATAACCTCAGTCTCAAATTTGCACAAGGTATTTATTTGAGAGAGGCTGTGATATATGTGAATATTAACGCATTGTAATTATTCTGCATAGTTTAATTGACATATTGTAGGCCTACATAGTTTCCCTCAGACAATTATTGGATTCCAGTACCATTACACTTGAGCTCTGTCATGGAAGTGCGCCGGTTACAATATTTAGTAGAAGGGACCAGAGTCTGATTATAACCAGTTAGGCTACCCTACTTTGAGAAATGATCATTTGCATTCACGAGGGCTCTGGACATAAAATTGTCACTTTCCTGCAACCACTGGCTGTGACCTCTTTTCCTGGCGATACGCCATGCAAAAATTATCATACCTAGCTTCGTGTGGGGCTCCATGCCAGTAGAGTTAATGTGTCTTATGTTTTACACAAATTTGGATCACCTTGGGTCTATAATATAACTACATTGCAGATTGTCCCCAAATGACATGGCTGAATCTATTGTCAAAGCTGACATATTACTGTCCGCTAGCAACTTATTGCTAGGCCCTTCACAAGGCTGTAATAATGAAAAGAGGGGGAATGTATAAGGTCATCCAGCCCAATTTTGAAGGAAATCCAGGAATGAAGAGGCCCAAGCCCCTCTTCCTGGTAATGTCTCAAATAGATGACGGTGGGAACATAAAACATGTCATCTTGTTTATCCTCAAAAGAGTTATAAGTGGAGCAGCGAAATTGGATGTTTCTATAAGAAAACTCTGATGGTATGATACAGATCATGATTGACATTGTTTTCTGTTATAGTGGCAGTTACTGAAATATATTTGAGTAATTCGGCTCATATAGGTACCTATATATGTAACACACATATATAGGTACCTATATATGTAACACACACATATATATTCCACATTCACCTCTCTCTCTCTCTCTATATATATATATATATATATAATATTTGCTTCGACCTTGACTGTGTGAGCATTGAGTAATTATGTGAGGGTCTTTGTCCCTCAACATGTCACCAAAGTTTATAAAATAACAATAAAAAAGAATGGCCAAGAAAAAAAATAGATATGTACATACATTTTAACCTTAGCGACTCGTACCCTTCCAAAGTAGGTTTGAGTAGGTTACCTCGTGCTCAGCATCTGGTTTTATGTCACCAACCCTTGGTACTGCTTTCAGTGCCAGAAGTCTGGGTAGATGAGGCTGCGATGCCATTTTAAGCCAATGTGTGCAGATTGCATACAGGAGATTCATGATACATCATATGAATCTCCTAAGTCCTACGTTAATTGCCTGGTCTTGGGCCTGTCTGAAATGAAATGCAGTAAAAAAATTCCTTGAGATTCAAATTGAAAAGAAGATCTCTAATGCCTAGGCACACAAGGAATTAGAGATGGGCGATATATCACTGACTGTGATTTTTTCACCGATACCATTTGATCACTGATACTCCCAGTTACTCGATCCCAAAAGTATCAGTGATTGAGATATCAGTGATCGGAGATACTCGCATACTCGCAATACTCGCAATACTCGCATACTCGAAATACTAACAATACTCACAATACTCACAATACTCGAAATACTCGCAATACTCGAGCTACGGAGATAGTATTGCTTCTTTTTCTAGACACTCGAATAAATACTCGCTTCACGGCCTTTGTTATTCTTTTATTTTTTATTTTCTACCAACTAATTGAGAATCGACCTTATTGACTAGCATGTTTTACGTGTTATTTCTATTTATAACACTTTATCTCTTAGAGCTCATTTATCAAAAACAGTATAAGATTGCAACGTAAAAATGGCTTTAATAGCTTAAATGTTTCCTTCACATGCATTTTCAATACAAAACATTTGTTGTTAAGAGCAAAATTCAAAAGCAAGCTTAGCTTACTAAGCAAATCACATTTCGGATTCTTTTTAAAAGTAGGCTACGAAAAAAAATCATTTCTTTTTTTCGGTGATCCTATCCCCAAAATCGTAAATAATGAATTAAAATAAGTAACAAAATAGAAAAAATAGAAATAAACCTTATTATATTATTTACAATGCGTTGATGATCCTCATCATCCTATAGTCTAATCTAAAGTGTGTTTATATAATAATTGATTAAATATTTTCTAGCATCTTATAGGTTTATTTGCTTCTAATAGATGTATAGCTCATCTACTATTATATGTACGGTATTTAAAATAAAATAACACTACAATAATATAATATATGACCTGCTTTCCAAACGTTTTCTAAACAAATCACCATTATGTTATGTTCATTTTTAATCTCACATAAATTTTAATTGTAGTGAAATAGATCACTAAATAAATTACACAATTACAAGAGTTTCTCATAGTACGTAAAATAAGTTAATATTGGTATTCAAGTTTAACATAATGTTTGTTGGACCACTAATTTTGCCCAAATTACATAACATTTCACTATAAAATACTAAATAACATATTTTATTTCTCTATTTTTCAATTGTATTAAACTTCTTAAAACGCATACTTTTGTATTGACTGTACATTAGTCAGGCAACACGAAACCCGGAGATTAGGTAGCTGTATGTCAATAATGTCAATGTCAGTGCCGACTGCCGAGTGCCGACAGAAAGAGCTTATGTTAAGTCTTTAAGTATCGAATTCCATTGCAAGCCGCCAAACTTCCAAGTAATTAGTTCTCCTTTCAAGTTCCAACCGACAACCGAATGTCATGAGATTATTCGAGTAAATACCCAGTACTCAGAAATACTCGATACTCGATACTCGATACTCGATTGTACGCGCCTACTCGGACAGCAGCTAAATACTAACAGTGAAAAATCAGTGGTATAAATCACCGATATTTTAAAATCACAGTCACTGTATTCACTGATATCGTAAAATCACTGTTATTCCCATCTCTACAAGGAATACATATCACTGCAGGATACAGTATTTAAGACTTAATATAGCCAAATTGTTAGCCAGAACATCAATTGTCCTAACTGCCATTGTACAGTTAATTTTTCTTAGACCTATACGCAACCTGTGCCATTGGTCTCTACTCAAAACATTGACAGTCACACCACCCTAACTCAAGTGGCGTCAAAATTTATACTGTAGGGGACAGTGTCCCAAAGGGTTTTTTCCACCATCCTTAAGGTCCGTACTCCTGAGGAGCCCTTGTTAGGGCCTTCCCCAAAGTCCTCTTTAGGGATCACCCCCCAAGTCCTCCTCAGGCATGACCATCTGAGTCCTTTTCAGAGAACACCCTTAAGTCGTCGGGGAACTAAATTATCTGCGGCCGTTGTTGAGCCCTCCACTCTTGCCTTTGGGACTCCAAATATTGAGTGGAGGGGTAGAACAGGTGAGGCTCAATTAGGTGAGCTCTACTGAGGCTTTAAAGAAACCCAGGGAGGGACTACTAATATGAGTCCAAGTATAAAGAAGTGAAGGGTCATAACTAAGCCTTCGCCCAAGGTTGCAACCCACCAGTCTCTCTTGGATAAGTAAAAGCCTCTCCTACGGCCAGAGGTCTAGAAGAGACTTGTAAAGAAAAGAGGTCTTAAAAAGTTCTAATTATATTTATGTTTTTAAAAGATAATTTTATGGATTTTGGGGCTAAATAAATGTTATATTATTGAAAAATGACAGTGCTACAAAGAATAGTAGGAGTTCTTACACTCGTTTGGAGAAAATTAAATTACTAATTATTTTCTCTGCTTCCTTCCATCCACTTCTGCCCTGCTGATAGCCCGATGCTTTGTGGGTACAATACCAACAATAATTTCTTTGAGCGGGCAATCGGAGGTGTGGTTATACTCGCATGAAACAATATTTATTATAAATATATTAATATTGTATCTTATCTTCAAGTGATCATTCTCCACATCTCTCTGTTTATGGAAGTGACAGTATGCTGAATCAGGTGAACCTGTTACAAAAAGCAGCCTAGAGGCCCTCTTGATACTATTTCCCTCCCCCTATATCATCTTGGGGAATTTTTAACACTCATAACCTGGTGTGGGGGGTATAATTTTACAAACATGTGAAAATGGTAGAGCATATTCTTGTCTCTGTTAACCTGGTTCTACTGAACACCGGAGCTCAAACACACTTTTCCACCTTTAATGCTGTTTACTTTACCATCAACATAACCTTTTGTAGCCCTGGAATTTCAGCTCACTTCCTTTGGGTGGTTCACCTGGACTGTTGTGGGGCACCGTTCATTTTACCAATTTGCTTACACCAATTCAAGATCCAGTGTATCATGGGTGCCTTATTGAGTGCTTAAACTTGCCGACAGAGATAAGTTTTGTGAGTTCGACATGAGACCCTGTTCTCCTGATGTCAATGTTAGGACAGAAAACTACCTAAGACGTCTAGTGACTCGTGCCATTGGTCTCTACTAGAGACATTAACATTAACTGCCCCAGCTCAAGGGGCGTCAAAATTTGTATGAGAGGGGACACCTTCCTAGAGGCTGTCTACACCACTCATACTCTCGAGGAGTCCTCCTCAAGTACCTCCCCAAAGTCCTCTTCAGGGATCACCACCTGTGTCGTCCTCAAAGAGATGTCCATATCTCTTTGTAATAAAATAAGCTTTCTATGTATATGTGTTCATGTAAACTAATAATAATAAAGGCTTTGCCGGTACTCCTTCCTGCTACTGACTGTCCTCCCAAACCTTCCACTACCGCTTTCTGCCTCAGTGTTATAATATAAAAGTGCATGGTTGGAGGCAGCGGGACTTCAGTCAATGATAGGGAGGAGGCCCAACAACATTTCAATATGCCACAAATCAAACAATCACTGCAATTTCAACAAGAGCTAAATAGGACGTTACATGCGGCAGGAATGTCTCCTCCAGCCTGGACAAACCAAGATGATCTTAACAACATTGAACAACTGCACCTTGAGGCGTGGTCATTCCTAGATGAAGAGTGGGCTCTCGAACTAATCACGGAAGTCCCAATTGACTTGACTCTATAAATCCCAGATGATCAATAGTGGGCGGAGCTGCTGCCTTCTAAGGACCAATGGGACAGTTACCTTACCAGCATTGATGAATTACTCGACCTGGTGGATGAAGCAACAAGCGAGTCAGTGGTAGTCCATCAACTGATAGACTCCCTCGCCATGTTAATTGAAGAATTGGTCATCCACATCGAGGATGAGCCTGAACCTCAAGAAGTAGTACAAGAAGAAAGTGCCTCACCCAGGCTTTAAAATAAATGGGTATCACGGTTAACCACGCCTAATCCTCAACCACACCAGAGAAGGAGATCATCTCTGGGCTTACGAATCTCCACAACACTCATGGTCACCATATCTCAATCAATAAAGAAACAAAGCAAGACCCTAATGCCACACACAGAACATCAACACCAAAAGAAGATAACACATCGATGGCTACAACCTGAGGGGGGCAGGATTCATAATAGCAAGGATTTACCAAGGCAAGCTGCTGTGGGCCCTTAAACTACTGGACATTGAGAAATGAACCACATGCTCCTGGTAAAGACCTTCTGGCACCCCTACACGTCTTTTCAGATGCCACACTGACCACCATCACAAAATACACCCCTAAACTGCTATTCAGCTTTGTACAGCAGTCCTAAGAACCACTTGAGATAAATCAAGCAGAGCTGGTGGCAGCCCTAATGTTGATTCACTGGATCCTCTGCAAAACCACACCACAGGCAACCCTGTTAGAAACAGACAACACTATTGTGCTGCATTGCCTACCGAGAGGAAAAGGATGGAGCTTCTACAAACCCAACCTGCAAAGGCTCCACGTACACATGTTTGGACAGGTGAGGGATATCCCTGCGAACACCTGAATTTAAACGCGGCTCAATCCAGCGGTCCAAGCATCATGAAAGCTGACGTTCACAGATCTACACCATGAGGCCTTTTCAGCCCCTTCATTCGACCCACTCGATGTACCAGAACTGTAACATTTGTAAATACCTATGTAATATGTGTAATCAATAAAGGCTTTGCCGGTACTCCTTCCTGCCACTGGCTGTCCTCCCAGACCTTCCACTACCGCTTTCCGCCGCAGTGGGATAGTATAAAAGTGTGTGGTGAGAGGCCTTGAGATTTCAGTCGATGACAGGGAGGAGACCCAACAACAGTAATTACAGTGGTGAAGGCTTCCATCCTTAAATCTTCGCTGAACCTGTGCCACTGCCCTCTTCCCTGGTGGAACGAGGAGTGCTGGCTGACGATTTATGAGTGTTGAATGGAACTGTGTCTTTTCCATAATCGTCAGATTTTGGAGAATCTGGAGTCATTCTGGATTTTACATACTTGACC
Source organism: Timema douglasi (assembly GCA_901482245.1). Taxonomy (NCBI): domain Eukaryota; kingdom Metazoa; phylum Arthropoda; class Insecta; order Phasmatodea; family Timematidae; genus Timema; species Timema douglasi. Next base: position 95,545 of record CABEEJ010001858.1, read on the forward strand.
TCACCGTGTCATTAGTCTTGGAGACAATACACAATCTCCACTTCCACAACTAAGGTTTGAGATAATATTTGTAAATTACCTAGTAGTCATCATCATATAAATAATATACATGTCCTCATGTCTGTTTGCTTGTTTCCTCACCTTTGCAGGTCGTAAGTGTATTGGGTTCTATGTTTGCCGCATTCTCTAGCGCTGCAAGTTTTATTTTAACGAGCTCGCTGTGCATTAGGCAGGACATGGAGTGCCATACTATTAACTTAGGCCAGAGTAGGAGGAATGATTATAACTCCACCTTTTTCTTTAGTAAACTGACATATGCCCTGTCCCAGGCAGACAGCCCAGCTCCCAGCCCTGATGATGTCCACAATGAAATGTTGCACCAACTGTCCCTTACTGAACAGGCATTCTTTTTGGATTACAATCATAGAATTCAATGTGGAACAGAGTTGAAATTTGGAACTTAATATAAATTCCAAAGATCAACTAGAGTAAGATATGGACTTTAAATTGAACAAAAATTGATTGAAATTAGGAAACTTCACTATATATTTATTATATTATGAAAGAGTTAAGAACACATTAAATGCATACAACCTACGCTCACATATATAAATAACACATTAAAAATAATATAAATTTAAACCTATCAGTTTAAGTCAAGTGTGAAGATTGGTGTAAAAAGACAGATTGTATAATTGTTATAATAGTAGAAGTTTATGAACTAACAATATTAAAATAATATAAGATTATAGGTTAATCAGGATTGAAATAATTGAATTCTATTATCTGTAGTGCATTAAATACAGATAAGAATAGAATGCAATTATTTCAATTCTGATTAACCTATAATCCTATATTATTTTAATATTGTTAATTCATAAACTAATACTAATTTAATTCTGATTAACCTATAATCTTATATTATTTTAATATTGTTAATTCATGAACTTCTACTATTCTAACAATTATACAATCTGTTTTTTTACGCCAATCTTCACACTTGACTTAAACTGATAAGTTTAAATTTATATTATTTTTAATGTGTTATTTATATATGTGAAAGTAGATTGTATGAATTTAATGTGTTCTTAACTCTTTCATAATATAATGAATATATAGTGAAGTTTCCTAATATCAATCAATTTTTTGTTCAATCCAAGGTCCATATCTTACTTGAGTTGATCTTTGGAATTTATATTAAATTCCAAATTTCATATCTGTTCCACATTGAATTCTATGATATATAATTAAAAAGTTGCTTCCTTACTACATTTCAATATGTTTTTCAAGAATTCTTTTTGGACCTCCACTGTATTGTTTGGGGATCTCGTCAGATACTATCAAAATGGAAGAAGGCAACCGTTATTCCTATACATAAAGGTGGAAAAGATAAATTCGACAGTCTAGCTACAGACCCATATCATTTACTAGTTGGGTGTGCAAGGTATTTGAAAACCTAATCAATAAATACTTTATTTGATTTTAGAATCCTGCACTCTAATATTCATTATGGTTTTTGCCGTAGCCAATCACGAAATGTGAATTTGGAACAAATTGCAGAATCTTGCTGAACACTTTTCACTAAGAATCTTTTCCAGCATCTGATTCAAAGTCAGTGAAGGAAACAAAAGTTTGTATTCTGCCCATTCTTCTAACAGAAGATACACTTTCTCACTAAACAGGCTTGGGTTCAAGTACATGTAGAGCTTCTTTATTTCTTCTATCTCAAATTGAAGAATTTTTTCTTTGGGAGGCCAACCAAAGTGTCGAAAACATGCAAAGGTGTAATCACATCTGTTGATTTGGATTGCAATCTTTCTGTGATACATACATACTTTTGTCTAGCTAATCAAGTTTCCTTTACAGTCTGAAACTCTTGCTCCCCATTCTGAATGTTAGTCAACTGTCTATCCTTGATTTACCCTGAAATGAAAACCTGGTCCAAGAACTCTTGTTTGCTTGGTCCAAAATTATATTCCTGGTTTACCAGAACTGAGATGCAGTGTACAATTTTTATTTTAATAGATGAAATCAGAAGTTCTATATTTTACAATGCCACACTTAAAGGGTTTAATTTCATTAATTTCCTGTGAACCAAAAGGAAGTAGAGAAGCTTAACAAATTTAAATCTGTACAGAAATTTCAGCAAACCCTTAGCTTTAGCACCATAATTGTCTTTTCAGCTCTTACAGCACTCTCTTTGCTGGCCAACTACCTAATAATGTGAAAAGCACTCACTTTAAGAATGTCTTCTCCTAGAACTTTTGCTGTTTCTCTTAATAGATAAAGTCTTTTAGCAGAGCCATGGTAGAACTGAAAAATATTCCTAACCACTTAAACAAATATTTTAATGTATTCAACTTCACCACACACATCCGACACAGCTAACTGCAAGCGTTGAGCAATCAGTGAATGTTTTATCAATTTATGACAAATAGTTTTCATTTCACAGCCCATCCATATTTACAGCACCATCATTAGCCAAGTCTATGATGTAACACTTGTTTCTGTATTCATTTGGGCCTATAATTCTATCTAAGTAATCAGTTATGGCTGTGAAATAACCGGTGGAAGTAGAATTTGATAGCTCTATTACTCCTAATATGTCCTCTTTGATATGATTATCATTTGCATCTAAATAGCCAACCTATACATTTGCATACCCCACTGCTGATCTATTCGTGGAACCATCATATTCAGAAGGCAGATGATTTTTTTATAAGATCCATCTTTCAAAGTTTCAGCTATGAAATTAATAAATTCTCTACACTGCTTTTCATTGCCATGTTTGGTTAAAATATTCACATTTAATTTTCCAGCCAAAACCAGTAGACCTACAAAGTCTTTAAACAGCTTCTCATACTTAGCTACATAGTCTGTGACATTACATAATTTTGTGAAATGAGAAAACATCTAGTGGTCCATTTTTTAAACACATTTTACCATCAGTGTTTCTGTTGTACATTATTTTACCTGTTCACTGTCAACATTTTCACGATGGACTCTGGATGGAGTCCGATTATGCAGAACAAAGGATTCTTTTTTAAAAATCATAGAAAAGCCCTTGACCCACTTTTTATCTATGTTACTGGTAGGCACCTGTTTACAAAACTTGCAATATGTGAGACTTGTTGCTTTGTCATACAACAGCCACTTAAAATAACTTAGCAAGCCTTTATTAAATTTTATTTTAACTGGAAATGTCATTGAGTCACTCACATTTTCTTTTACCACTTTTACCAGAGCTGGAGAATGAGGTAAGCTGAAGACTGCTACTATCTGGTTCAATCTCCCTAGCCTTTGTTTTGCTAGCGGATGCACGTGGGGAATATTAATATTTACGCATGCATCTTTATCACAACCTTTTTCTTTTGGTATATTACCCTTAAAAAGAACTGTATATTATTTGGCCCTTTCTCTGTAGCGATAACTAAACTAATTAAAACTAAATTACTATTACCACTTTAATAACTGGCAACTACCACAGAACCAAGAAAAGCGCACCACACTCATGGTATGACAACGGAAATACCACACTGGACCAGGCTGAATGATAAACATTTTCAAATATTCTCACTCAATGTATGGAATAACATATCATAAATGATTGCCATTTGCTACAAATCTTAAAGAATCAGAGCCACCTCAAGAATTCCAAATTTTACCAACGACTGAATAGTATAATTTGACGTAGTATAGTCAAAGAACATACAGAAGAAACCCCATGGATATAATGTAAAATCTAGATTCTGCAGCTTCTGTACTCAAATGCAAAAAAAGAGAAATTACAGTAGAAGATCTTCGTGTTGGGGCCACACACACAAAATACGTTTTTATTCTGAGGTATGAAGGGTGTGACTGCAATTTTTTCCTTCAATGGAGGTGAAATGCCATTGCCCAGAAACTGAGGTTTGAAAGCGCGCACTTTCCAAAGCACACATGCTGGTTCGAGACACGAGTTTTGGTGTGTTTGAAACACATTAAAAAAAAATTTAGTCGCCATACTCAAATGTTTGGCGACTGTAAATTTTGTGCCTTGTTTAGAGGATGAGTGACTAAGTAGTTAGTTGAAGGTTGAGTGTGTTGATCAAAAGAAAGGGCTAGGCCATATAAAATGTGGTTAACTGTTGTATACAAATGTGTGAAAAAGAGGAACATTAATAGTTTTAATAATAAAATTGCATGTAGGACTCGGTGTATGGACGTTTTTGAAGCAAAGGGAGTATGTAAGGTTAGTGAGGATGGATTAAGCACAGTTGTTTTTTGAACTATATGCACAATTTATTGCCTGCCCCTGAAGGGAACAGCGTGCTTAATTATGAGAGGGAGGGTGTAGGGGTGCACATGTGTATGTGTGCATGTATATATGTATGCATGTATGATAGTTATAAAATAAATAATGGTATTTAACACTATTTTAAAAATAATATCCTATGCTCATTTAAGCTTTATTATATTGTATTTTATATAAGTAACTAACCTTGCAACAATTGTGTTTGGAGGATTAATATATAAGTTTATACCATGTAAATTGATTAACTTATAGTATTTTAATATATTTAATAAATATATTCTTTTAATTCAAATAAAACTAAATGGGCTTGTGTCTTGAGATGAAATTTATATCTGTCCACTTTATCAAAATGATTAAATAACCAATAAATTCCATCCTTTTATTAAAAATTTGCAACAAACCAATTCTGGTCTATACTCTACCTTTAGTAAGGAAAATATAGTTATTCCATTTATTATTGTTAGCAACTGTTCTTTCTTTCAGGAACTTTCCAAACCACCGTGTCCAGGAATTATGGACTCAAATGGTCCAAAAAGGAGTGAAAGGCGAATATCTTCGTGACATTTTGATGTTCTACCTTCAACACAATCTCTTTCCTCCATTGGACCAACAGTCATACAATGCTCTCTTACTGACATTTTCTGCCAAAGGTGTGAACAAGAAGATGAAAAATGTGATTTTTCAGATACTGGAGGAGATATCCCTTTACTTACAGAATAGTATTGCAGAAACTGTCAGATTTTCTTCTAACACTTTTGCAACTGCTGAATTGCTTAGTGTGATTCAAGTTGGAGGACTGGTGCCTTTATTAGACGTGTCAACAGTTGATAAATTAGTAAGGTGATTAATAATGAAAGTTTCACTAAAATATAATTTTACAGTGGTTCTCGATAGGGGTGCCAAACAATATGGGGAAATTAATAATTAGGCCCACAACAATAAAATATATTATTATTTTAATTAATATTAATTTAGTGTCCTCATAGTAAATTTCTAAACATAAATGGGATTTCCTTGACTCATAACGCCTGGACATAAGAATGTTTCATCATAGCAAGGTTAGTGTGAAATAAAAGGAATTTATTAAAGGGTGCCACCTTGGTATAAAGATTGAAATACATTGCATTATAGAAATAGTAAGGCACCCACATTGATCAGGAATGATGACTAAACCTCAAAACTAGTTTAGTCTGGTTTTCTGGTGACAGATAGATCAGGGATTGAATTCCAGTCAGATTTATTATGGATAATTTTTCTTGAATTGATTTTCCACTCTCTCTCTACATGCAGATGTAGATGCATTTTATTTTGAATTTTTTTTTGCCCAAATTATTATCTTGCCTCTTTTCCCCCCACCCAACATAGGTATATGATAGGGCAGTGCAGAGTCCACTTTTTCAATTCGAAACAAACTCGAATCAGATATATGAAGTATTCTCAAAGCTGAATCGAAGTTCAAATATTTTTTGTTAGTTGTTTTATGGTTGAAAAAATACCAACTTTGCTTATTATTATTATTATTATTATACGCTAAAATTACTTGGAAAATGTTTTACTGCACAACTGTTAGTAATATTTTGTTTTAATCAAATAAATCAAGTTATATCACAGCTTATAATTAAGTTACTTCAAATTTTTTCCGTATGAATATTGATTTGCTATGTACCAAACAGCTCAGAATGTCATAATTGAACATAAGTTGAATGTTTTAGATTATTTTTTTTATTGGCTAAGCTTCGTAATTGTCAAAGCTGGAATTTTTTTTGAAGGAAAGTTAAAGTTGATATTTGTTCCAGAGCCAAGTTGAAGTTTAGAGGCTTGGCACATGCCTATTATAGAATAAACCTAAGAACCAAACCCCAAGTAATAATTTTTATAAAATAAAAAATAAAAAACATTATTGATATTTATTTTACACAATCGCCCTAAGAGACTATTCAAATTATTTGTTTGGTGATATGATATTAAAAATAATTCTTAATTTAAAGCTTGCAGATTATTTCAACAATATAATTTTATTTAAATATTAGAATAATATTTTTGTTGTGTTGATCTGCAGCTGTCACTTTGGAGGATAGTTTCAATTATTATAAAATAATACTAATATATAGTGAAATGTTATCATTGTTAACCAGTAAAAAATGTGGTTTCAATTTAAAACTATTCTTTCTTCCAGAATCCTAAAATGACTATTGTTAGGGACATCGAAATATTGTGGCATGTTGATATGAACTTTTACCAAGAGCATATTAGAACTTTCAGTATATTTATATAGTTCACTGTCAAATGACAGCAATTTAAAGTGTGAACTGTGTTCTTTTCATTGTTAAAGCCATATTGTGTTCGTTCCTTTTATATGTTTCTATCCACCTCTCTTGTACCTTCTTCCAAATATAATAAAATATAGTTCATTATATTATTTTTGAATGTATTATACATAACTAAAATTAAACAAAATTGAAAGAATGTATTATACATAACTGAAATTAAACAAAATTGAATACTTGGTCTCCTATATGCAAATAATGGTCAATTATTCTGATTTTATTGAAATTGATGGTATAAAACTATACACAGTTTTACTTTGTAACAGACAACTTTGTTCTTTGCCTGAGAAAAAAAACCTGCATTATTATCATATAATCTTAATATTTTTATAACAAATTCAAGTTTCAAGGCAAGAAAAAATATTTTCCTTCATCAAAGGACTTGGTTAAATAATAAGTAAAATATATTTTTGACCTTGCTTTAATACCAGTCAAATTGTGATCAAAGGTTTCCATCATCAACTGTTTCTAGCCTGTGGCTGGGTCAGTTTAGTAAAATGCCTAAATCTTCCTCTATTCTTACACCACTCTTCCGTCTTTAATATCTTCTATTCTTTTCCTCTCGCTTGAACACTTTATGTTATCTGCTCCTCCCATCTCTTTTTTGGCCTCCCTTGCGGTCTTTTTCTTACATACTTCATTTCCAACGTTTTCTTTGGCATACTCTCTTTCCTCATTCTCATTACATGCCCATACCATCTCAGACTTGCTTCCTCTAATATCTCATTTATTATCTATACTCCTAATCTTTCCTGGATAACTTCATTCCTAATATTGTTTCTCCTCATGATAGCTAACATGCAAACTTAATTCCCATGGCCTCCACCTTCCAAGTTTCTCTTACATTTAATATCCATTTTTCTGCTGCAAATGTGGCAATGGGTACACAGTACGTCCTGTACAACACTTCAAGGGGAATTCCCTTCTCCATAGCAGGTTTATTACGCACCCATAAAACAACTATGCTTGCTGTCCTCTTCTCAATAAATCCTCTCTACTTCCACTAATGTACAGTGGCACATCAGCATTATACCCTTACAATTTGTACACCTCTTCCTTTCTCCTTTCTTTAAAATATGTATTAAAACTCTCTTTTTCCAGTTTTCCGGTACTTGGTTCTCATTCCAAACCACTCTCAGAATCCTGTATAACCATTGTATACCTACTTAACCTGCTGCTCATATCATTTTCCTAGTCATTTCGTCCACACCAGGTGTTTTCCCTTGTTTCATTCTCTTTAATGCGCCCTTCATCTCTTTCCATGTTGGACTTCTTTCCTCCTCTTCTTCTATTTCTTCCTGCTCCTCTGTTTCACTCTCATTCCTTTCCTCTTCCGGTTCGAACCTCTTCCCAAAATATCTCATCCACAGTTCCTTTTCTTCCTATCCTCTCTTCAATGTCCTTCCTTCATCAGCTACCATTCTAACTTCTTGTCTTTTCTCTCTCCTCCTGTTTCTTACATGTCTATATAACACCTTACTTCCTTCCAAGTCCCATTACAGCATTTCTGTCCATTTTTGCATCAAATCCTTCCTGGCTTCCCGTAAAACTTGCTACACTCTTTTATTCTTCTCCCTATATTCTTACTCTGTTTCCTCATTCCTAACCTCTAAACTCTTTCCAAATGCTCTATTATTCTCCTCTACTGCTTTCCTTCCACTTCCTCTTATATCACTTGTCCTCCCACATACCTCCTCTGCCACTTACACCAGACTGTTCTTAAACCTTTCCCATTCAACATCTACACTTTGCATCTCATCCTTGAGTATTAAGCTTTTTACCTTTTTTAAGTTATAGCTCTCTTTCCTCTTTATTTTTTAGTCTCCATACCGTTATTATTCTTTCCTATCCTACTACCTTTCTTTTTTACTACATTCCCATCCCTTTATGTCTGCCACCAACAACCTGTAGTCACTATCTAAGGACACACTTGGTATTACCTTGATGTTTAAGGTCTGCCTTTGACTTTCTTCATCCATGATAAAGTAATCTATCACCGACTTTTGCTCCCCATCCCAACTGTATTTAGTGATCTAACGATTTTCTCTTTCCTTCTTATAACAACTATTTTCCACTTTCATTTTATTTGTTGCACATAACTCCCAACAACCTTCTACCCTCCTCATTTCTCTCTTCCCATCCTTCCTCCCCTAAAACCTTCTTGAATCCTCTCTCTTTTCCTACTTTTACATTCAGATCACCCATTTCTATCTGTGCCAAAGGTAAAAATGTTAAAATCTAAGAATTCTAAATTTAGCTATAATTTTTCTAGCCATATTCCTAATATCACTTAAATTTGTGTAGATTTTTGCTACAAAGTTTAGCTAGGAAAAAACCTTTTATTTTTCAACATAATTTCAACAGCCACCTGTTTATTTAACAAAATACAATCATTTCACTTATTACAAATTACTGTTTCTACTTATTGGGCTTGTTTCTCATATTATTTCCAATATCTTTCTTGTAAACCTGATTTTTTTAAATATAAAGTTCAATGAGATGAATATTAATTTGATTTTTCGAACAACAGGCTGCTTGAAGACAATGATTTGCGACATGGCGAAAAGGGCAAGGTTCTTTTCTTCTTGTGCCAGGCCACAGGACATTTCCCTGATGTAATTTCTATGGATCATGTTGTGAAACTGAACAGGCTTCTGTCTTCATGGCTTTGGACACCTCTCACTCCCATCTCAGCGGGTTCACAGTTGTTTGGTCGGTTCGAGAGTGCGGCTACAGAAGTGGATGGCAGCCCAGCTGCCGATATATTCACTGTTCTTACCATAGGTGTGTGACTCTTACTTAATTAAATAACTGGCACATGTGCGCCTCGGTGGCGTAGTTTGCTAACGCGCCTGTCGTGTCGAGCTCAACTTCTGAGGACGGGGAGATCAAGGTTCGAATCTCGGTCGGGTGAACTGGGGGTGGTTTTTCCTAAATGGTTTTCCACTCTCCCTCCACGCAAATGCGGGTTCACTTCCTCTAATTTAACCTTCCCAATTCCTAATCCATTAGAGTAATTAGTACTTAAAGCGTATAACCCGAACGGGTAGTAAGACGCGGTGCTAAATATTAACTGGCACATGTGGATATGCAGGCAAAAGTGTCAGTCACTCTTCTCTTGTTTGTCACATGATGGAAAGGTCAAAGTTCAAATCCCAGCCAGATAATCTAAAGGGCTTTATGATTGTTTTCAAAATAGTTTTCAACTCTGTCTCTATGCAAATGTTTGTACACTTTTATCAAAATTATACCTTATTTATCTCTACCTCATTACATAGTGTAAATATACAACTAGCTCAGTTGTTTTGTAAGTTTAGATGCAAAAAAATTAAGCTTCTTGCACTGGAAGGTATGTAGACAAAGGGATCAGTCTCATTTAATGCTAATTTACCCACTGACAAGGTGGTCTATGTTAAAATATCAGCCGAATGATTCAAGGCTTATTTTTCCTAAATGGTTTCTCTTCTTATACACAGATGTGGGTACATTTCCTCTAAATTCTACTCTCATCATCCCTACCTAATTAGTGTAAATGCATATAACCTGAACAGTTAGTAAGACATGGTGATAATAAAAATATTGTAAATATTGGGGTAGTTCAGAAAAGTGTCAAAAAGAATATATTTGAATTGTTAAGTTTATTCTTTTAAAGTAACCTCATTCTATTTGTATTATTGAGTGAATTTATCCAATCAGATTTAGATACAATAGTAAGACAGTTAAAAATTTATCCAAACCATGTTCATATATTTATGTCACATGTGATTTTTATTTCTCACTTTTGATAGATTATCAAAGAATATGTATTTTCTTAAGTTTTTTTTTTGCCATAATCCCACTATACCCTTGGGATTGGGATCAACAGATATATTTATGGGCTTGGAATTTCAGCTTCTTGAAAATAGGTTATATCTCAACACGCCATTAGCCAGGTTGAGTTATTAGATTTTTCCTTTGCCCCTTATTTAAACCTCTGACTTCTTATTTAGAACTCTGACACATTATCTTAGCCCCTAGACACCACAACTATTTGCTTAGACAGACACTGCCTCAATATGGCACATGCTGATAATGTTGGCGTTGAGTGTTATCAGCCTTTGTTTTTCGTACAAATGAAACTACCATATCAGAACCTAAATGTACTAAAAGCATCAACAAAATTGTTAGACTTTTCCCTGCCCCAAATTTCTCCAGGACCGCTTTAATCTACTCCAAACATCTTTTGTGCGTTTGGACATATTCTGCACCCCTGCCTTCTCGGGCCGCCTATTGAGAACCCCTGATGTGCACTAGATACTTAAATATTTGGTAGCCAATACATTCATCAAATCAAAGAATAAAAGGATTAAAGAAAAGAAACATGAAATTAATCAATTCATACCATTCAACTCTTTTTTTTTCTATCCATACATAATGCAATAAATATAGCTTTAAAATATTTCATTATCAAATATATCACAATTCCTTTTGTTTTGATTAATTCTAATTTCATCTTTATTTCTTAATTAATTTATCCATTGTTTATTAATCTATTATAATACATCTCTATTCATTTTATTGGTCAATTGAAAATTGAATTTTCAAAAAAATATTTTTTTTTAATGTTTTAATAATTTTCCACTACTAAAACTCAACTTACAGCTGTTTTAATCAGACATTTTTAATAATACGTTTATTTTATCAATATGCTATGTTTCTTTTACTGACATGCTATGTTTCTATGTTAATATACTTTTTTATTTTACATCTATTACTGTTTCCAGCCAATGGCTTGGGTTAGTATTTTATTCAGGTCATATATTTTCCTACTAGTGGCTTGCTAGGCCTGTCGTAGGTTTAAATGCCTTATAATCTAACTTAAGACTATGACAGGCACATCAGCCAGTTCCCAGCCGTCATTTTATCAATGTGAAAGGGTAAACCCATATTTCCATAAATGATAAATTTTCGGCCATGGCGGAAATCAAGCCTGCGACCCTTAGCTTGGTAGGCAGACACGCTACTGATTGAACTAAGGTGTCGGGCTTATGTTATTATACATTATTCATAATTTTTTGATCACTCTTAGGCCTATCAACATTTAAAATTCATTAAGGCAATATTAAAATTTATTTTAATATTTAGTATTGATTAATTTCTCAAAATAATCTCTTATATCTCTTCTTATTAAAAAATTAAATATGTTCTTCAAAAATATTTATTTTAAGCTTGTCTTGAAGCCTAAAATCCTGTTATTTGTACAGCCCTACTAATAGGCTATTAAAATAATATTATGGCAGTATTCTCAATTTCAATTAAAACCTATTCAATCTAAAACGTTAGTACCTTCTTAAAGTCTTTAATATGTAGACACACTAAAATAATTAAATTAGTTTGCAAGGTTAATAAATATACATATATATATATATATATATGTGTATGTGTATATAGTTGGATAATCTACCTCAAGCGCCATCCCAATATGAACCTTGATGTGTCACTATCCCTATCATATTTAAATAAATTCCTCACTTGATCTATCAAATAACTTAGACACTTTATTAATAATAACAATAGACTTGATCTTTGCCATACAATAGCCATACAGCAGCTGATGGAAAAAAGGTATGAATTTGGGAAAGACTTGGTAATGGTATGTATGAATGTGTAGAAGGCATATGATAACGTGGGTAGAAATAAAGTTCAGAAAGCGATGGAGAAGACCAAAGTGGAAAGAGCATTTGTAATGAGAATGAAAAGCATGTATGAGTATAACAGGAGTTGAGTTAAGATGGAGAGGGGGAGGATTGAGTGGTTCCAAATAAAAAATGGACTGAAGCAGGGATTTCCCTTTCACCAATACTATTTGTATTGTAGTCATGAACAAAAATTTGAGGAGGAAAGAATGAGAGCTGTAATGTTTTGTTGATGAATTGTTGGTATGGGGGAAGAAGGAAGAGACAGTATAGGCACAGCTACAGGAATGGATTGAGGAATAAGAGAGTGTGAAATGAAATTTAACATGGTGAAGTGTGAAGTGATGGTAATAACAAGGAAAAGGATAAAGCCTAGTAAAGATATAAAGTTTGATGGAATAGAGCTGAGAAAAGTACAGTACTTAAAATATCTTGGAAGTGTGATTGAGGTGAAAGTTGGAAATGTAGAGGATCTAATGAGATGAGGACACCAGGGAAAGTTTTTTTATAGGTGTGTAAGAAACCTGCTATGGAGAAGAGAAGTGCCCTTGAAATGTAAGGAAGTGTTGTACAGGGCGTACTTTGTACCCATTGTCACATATGCAGCAGAAACATTGACATTGACTGTAAGAGAGACTAGGAAAGTGGAGGCCATGAGAATGAAGTTTGTGAGGAGCATGTTAGCTGTCATGAGGAGAAACAGGATTAGGAATTAAGTTATCTGAGAAAGAGTAGGAGGTCAGGGAGTATGAGGATGGAAAAAGAGAGGATGCCAAATAAAATTATGGAATTGAAGTATGTATGAAAAAGACCACAAGGAAGGCCAAGAAAGAGATAGAAAAAACAGATAACAGAAATTGTGAAAGTGAGAGGAGAAGAATGGAAGCAATTAACGGAGGAAACTGGTGGCAGGATATATTGGAAGATGAAGGCATTTCACTAAATTGAACTGGCCACTGGATGGAAACAGTTGATTATGATGATTTATAGTAACACATTTTTGCACTGCCCACAATTAACACATTATATGGACCACTTTTTACTTGATATTTAAACTTTTAAAAGCTGAGTGTAAAAATATTTACAATTTGTGACCCTCCAGCCATCCTCTGCGATGTCCAGCATGGCACCATGTATACCAAAGAACGCGCCATCTAAAAAATGTATTGATTGTGAAAAGCCACGACTCAGCTTCACGCCATCTTCCTCTGCTAGTCGCTCATGAGTTGCCATCAAGGACAGTCACAAGAAATTGTTGTATTTGTACTATTTGTATGAAAAAAGTAAAAAGCGTTCTCGAGTTAGGAAGTAGGTTTATCCATTAAATCTTCAAAGACTAGTTGCTGGTGCTTTTGTCATACTATATCAAGATTTAAGAAAGAACAAAAGAAGGTTTTTCAACTACTTTAGCTGTCAATTGTAAGTTTGGATTTGCTCCTGAATCGACTGAGTCTTCTACTCCCCAAGCAGAATATCAAGATGCAAGATGCCATAATGTGTTGTTTGTATCTTGTATTAGTCCACACACAAATCGAAATGTTTTTCTTTCGACACTTTGTCTTAAAACCAACAAATGTATATTTAGAAATCCCGCATCCATTTTTTTTTGGGCTGATTCTAGTTTAAGTGACAAACGCTTTCACAAGACCAAATGATCTAAAATAACGCTAATAATTTATATTATATTGATATAAATTGGTACTGAACAATTATAGCTCACAAAATACTAAACTAACTGTTCCTTAAGGGTCTAACGGAAACCAAAATACAACATATATGGTCCCGCAAGCTAGTGTCGATCTAGCTGATAAATGTTTGCATGTGCAAAGACCTTGCTCTCTCATTGTGATCAGTTATAATAATGTTTTAAACAAAGGCTGAAATCCAATTTCTAGTGATAGTTAATAGTTTTTGCATCATGATCATGACAGCCCTGCTCACCGCTAAATGCTCATGTATACATTTCTTATCCCTTTGAAAAATAAATATATTGTAAGTTACTCTCCGACTGCGCCATCTATCTAGACAAACAATACATGGATCAACCATATCTGGAGGCTGTCATCAGTTGGAAGAAGAGGGAACTTCTTGGTGGGAGGAAAGGTCATTCAATCTTCCCCCCAAATACTTTTGTCACCAACCCCAGCCAGAAACTACCTTTTGACTAGAGTGGTTTTATTTAAGAGAATGTTCATATTTTGTAAAATAATAAACTTTAATTAGTATTTTAGTTTAATTTCAAATTTATATGAAATATAACTTTGCTTGTGTTTGGCTGGTTTGTATTTTGTTTTGTTAGCCTATTTATCGCTTTTCATACCACAGGATTGTACTTTTTGAGTCGGAAACTGTTTAGGCACAAGCTTCTGGTAAAAAAAATAGCCTTCCTAGTTTATAATTAACTAAGTGTATGTTTCATGCAATAAAATGTAATTATGATTAAGGCCTAAGATGAACATTTAGAGTTTTGAGGGTTGATACACATGGAGGTTAAAGTGGAAAGAAAAGTTTTTTTTATGGGTGAGAGACTTGTGGCCAGGGGTTTGCTGTTGACAAAACCGACAAGCCATGCGGTAAAGCCCAAGGTTGGGAACGTGCTCAGTTATTAAGTAACATTTTTGTCTCATTATGTGCATACAGAAGGTATGTGAGGTGTTTCTCGAGATCTCATAACTATCCGCTTCCTGGTTCAGTTGAAGGAATTCCTGGAAGTTTCTGCCACATGGGAACGTGTGGATTTCATCTCAGGTTGAGTACAGCCTACAAGTTATGAGTAGAGCAAGACTATTTATATTTTCTCCCACGGTAGACCCGACGAGTAGCCAATCCTCAAGGACATTGATCCACAGGGATACATGGAATGAATTTGTTCTCAGACTGAAGTATCTGGCTTTACCGATACTGATCTGGGTGCGTTTGTCCTTCTTGGAGAGTCCGTCAGGGGCTAAGCCCTACTTATTTACCATCTTGGACTATGGAAATAATTATTCTAGCGAACAATATCTCACATTAGTACTATTATTGTATCTGTCACAAGGAGTTAACGGTAGTGTGCTTGACCTTCCAGTACAATTTGAAAAAACTTAATTTCTAGTTTGATAATATTTGTTTTTTTATAGCTGGTAATTTACCATATGTTAATATTGTGTCCTAATGTATGTGTCATCACCATAGTCATCATCATAATCATCTTTATTAACAAATGTCTTGAATGTCAGGTTGTAGGTTAAAATAAATGTTAATTTTTCCTTTGGTAAATTTTGAAACTAAACTATATGTGGTTGATTTATTGATACATCAATGTAAGGTAGTCTTTCCTCCCCTTTCAAGTGTTTAGCAACTTGAGCCTAACTCAGAGGTCCTGTAGAAAGACTGCAATCCATGTCCCTACCGATAAATTGAG
This sequence comes from Timema douglasi, assembly GCA_901482245.1. Lineage (NCBI taxonomy): Eukaryota > Metazoa > Arthropoda > Insecta > Phasmatodea > Timematidae > Timema > Timema douglasi. The sequence goes on from CABEEJ010001858.1 coordinate 111,244, forward strand.
CTAATATTCGAGGTGCATCCATGCCCACCACTTTAGTAGGGTTCTTTCATTAACAAATATATATATTGTAATTGATATTTTTATTGAAAACAATAGAGATAAGCTAGAAGGGTTCGTTCAATATCTTACATTCCCAAAAATTCCTCAGAAAAGGGAAAAATATAACATTTCATAATAAAATTAAGTTAAAGAAATTATATGCAATCATAAAATAATAATTTTAGTAAGACACGATATAACCTTGATTGTCCGAACGTTTGGTAATCTGAACTCACCTTAAGTAAAATAGGTCAAACTACATATGTATTAAATGTAAAAAACAAGCAGCATTATTTAAAATGAACGTTTTAGTGAGCAATGTGCATGAGCCCATTGCAACGTTTACCCTCTACATGCCACTTGAATGAGGAGAACAGTAATCTAGCCATAACTTTGCTGCTCCAATCATCGTTTCTCAATCATTCTGACTTTGTTTGCTACTCTGAGTGGTGGGATATTTTGTGTTTCAATGTTCTTATTGGTTTTAATCAATTTGTGCATGTGTTGTTTATTTTTAATATTCTTTACTATCAATTGGTGATTAGACTTTTTATCAAAATATTACAGAGCCTATCTTTTTGCGTCTTAATCCTCCACATCGGTAAAAACAAAATTAAAAAACCATTATCATACTGTACCTTATTATATTGTATTCTATTTGTTTTGGTTATAAAATAAAATACATACTTGCTAATCCAAACCACCCCCGGTCCCGATTTGTTTGTATTATCAAAGTTCTACTGTAATAAACTTTATAAACCTAAAACTATATATCAATTCCAATTCTGGTGCTGATTCATAAGCATTTTAATTTTAAAGCTTCTGATTCTGGTTATTTTTATAATGGGGCTTAATTTCAGCTATTGGTACTGGTTCTTTTCTACTCCCTTAGTATTACACTGCACAGCTGGGATACATAAACTTGAAAAACTTCACACTAAGCAAATTTTGTTAGCTTGGTTATGGTTAAGTGAGCTTTAAAAATACAAAAATGAGTATCAAAATAAAAATATCCATAAAACTGACTGATTTGATATATTATTTACATTTTATATTGGGATATAGGGGTTTCCTCAATTGTTTGGGGTGTGTACTACTACTGTTCAGACCTATAAATATGTCTTTGATAATTCACATGCCTCTCAGTGAACATCTTTAACAACTCCCAGATGATGAATGTTCATACATTCTCCGTCATAAGAGAGTGGTTAAACCATGTGCCAGAGTCGTCCAGCAACCAGACTGTCGAACATGCCTTACTACTCGATGCTGTCAAGGAGTATTGCAACATTGTTGTGGAGCAGTGTTTCAGGAAGGCACAGAAGGAAGACGTTGGACTTCAGAAAGCTGTAAGTTTCTTATAGACTTAAAGTGCATATTACTATTATTGTGATAAGACGTGGTAGTAGGTCTTGCTAGCATCGATGCTGTGGCCATCTTATTTATCTGTGGAAGATGCCACTGGAGGTGGTGGCTGTTTGTGGGATGTTGCTTTCCTCCCCCCTTTCCTACGTGTTGTGTTGTGCATTCAGCTGCTCATATGTAACTGGCGCATCAGACCATGTGCCAGACTTCATTATTGAAGGGTTCATTTTTGTCCTACTTTTGAGGAAAAACTCCTACTTTTTAACCCCAGAAGGAAAAAAAGTTTGTTTTTGAACATGGAATAGCTGCCATAAGGTTCAATAGGGGTCAACCACTCAAAACTACTTAAAACTCTTTGAAAATCAATTGTTATAAATTTTGTGTTTGGGTAGGATAGCCTCTAATCCATTTCATCATGAACACTGGTATCTTCTCCTCCTGGTCAGTTTTTGAAGCCTGAAGTATTTAAAGACAAATTTGCAGATAAACTAAAGTTACTTAGATTTCCATGCACAGAAAAATAACAAAGTGATGTTGAAGTTGAAATTGAAATTGCAGGATATGCAGCACGATTGTATGAAACCAGAACCATGTTTTAGGTACTAACTGGCAAACCTAATGGGAAGAGACCTAGATGCATATGGGAGGATACCATTAGATTGGAGAAGAGTAACAATAAGTCATCCATCACCAGACATATAATACAATCTTATACAAATAACAACTAAACAAATAGAGAAGAGTAAACAATGAACATCAACAGACATATAATACAGCACAGAAATAGTCTTAGACTAGACTGATGATGATGGGGAGATAAACCATAAAATCTCAGTCAGGTGTACTGAGGTTTTTTTTCCAAAATATTTTTATATTCTCCTTTCACACAAATGTAGGTACACTTCCTCTATATATAACCTTCCTAATCCCTTAAACTAATCGTGTAATTAGTACATAAGCATGTAACCTAAACAGGTAGTAAGAAGCAATGCTAAAAAAAAATTTTGGTCTAGTTTGACTAGCTTAATCGATACATATTTGTATTATAAGTATTTATAGTTGAATTTCTATAATAAACCCATATACACAATAAACACAAACATACATTTTTGAGGACATACTTTTTTTGTGAAAAAATGTTATGCTCATACAAATCCAGGATTTTAATTGAGTTTAATTAATCTAACAATAAGCTTAGCCGTAAAAGTTTTTTTTAATCAAACAAAGTATCTTAAATTGCAAGGCTGTTTATGAAATAATATCTTAAGAATTGAAAAAAATTAAATGAACTAAAAATTGTTTGGGTTTTGAAAAACTTTCTTGTCAATTCTTTTTCCTAAGTACTCAGTCATCCCTGTTAAATGTGTACTTATCTTTATTCCAAAAGGGATATTGTGTTTGTCTCTCTAATTATTACTCTCACTCTTCCATGTGAACTAATTTTAAAAAAATTTGACAAAATGTAAAACAGATATACACAGAACTGTGAAACCTATGTTAATTTATTGTCTTATGATAGGTTATGTGTGAGGTGCTTAATATAATCCATCGAGTAGTTCAATTGGACCGAAGTAGGGCACCCAAGACACTCATCCTAGTTAAACGCATCTACACCCACATCAGTGACAGATTCAAGTCGGACCACCGTGACATCTCCATCCTGGTTCGTGTCTTCAGGTTCCTGCTGGAGTTTGGTAAATAATTATGCCAATCAAAGCTTTTATAATTTGTATCTGCATGTCACCCACATCAGAGGTCACACAGACTAAATGTCAAGCTTGTATAGCCTAGTTTGCCAGTGATGTTGTTTAAGTTTCAAAACTTGTCTGAATGTTTTGGAAGATGGTGTTCTTATTGGTTTTGCACTCTCTTTCTATGCCAATACAGGTATTCTAAATTCTTACCTTACTCATTCCTACCCTATTCATATTGCCTGGACAAGTAGTAAGATTTGATGTAAAGGGTGTGTGTTTTTAGGAGATTCTACTGGATATACTCCCCAGCACCTCTACGAGCTATTCCTTGGCGAGACCCTGTACCGCTGCTACTCGTCGGGTCTGGCTGCCTGGGACATTGCCGTGTTTCTGTGTGAGCAACACAATAAGCTTGAGTTACTCCTATCAAGATTTTTCCCCAACATCCTTAAGTTGGTAGCCTGCCATCCTGCGGCTCTGGTCGAGGAGTTCTTGCACCTTTTGCCAGCAATGATTAGCTCAGCCAACACCATGGAGGTAAAACCATTCTTAATATATAAGAAATAGTTTATATATCAAATAGGTATGGGTGTGGAAATATTTACCTGTTTAATAATAAATGGTTAAATATCCTATTCGACTGAGAAACTATTTTAATATCATTATATCTCTTTAGAGAAAATGTATGTTCCTGATTTTATAAATGTTTGTAACTTCCTGTAAAATAATATATTGCCATAAATGCTCTACAAATTTTTTAAATAAAATGTGTTTTTCGTGTGAATTTAAAAACCACAAAATTTAAAACTAAAATTCAAAACTGTTAAGTCATACTAGTCTGGCAGGTGAATGGTCTCATTGTGTCCATGTTATACTGGAGTCTATAACAGGGGTGAAGAATGGCAAAATCAGCAAAGATGGGGGACTGCTGGAAAGGAAGGGAAGGTTTAAAAGAGTAAGAAAAGGATGAAGATATTTACTGCCCTACCATTTTTATCTTGATAAAATAATTTTGGAAGGAAGACTATAACTCGGAAAGGCCAACCACTTTGTGTGAATGTGGCTCACACACTCAAACTCATCTGCTCAAAACGAGGGATTTCGAAGGTCCTTTTAAACTAACTGGGGATATTGGGGGGTTGTCAAGCCTAAACACTGCTTACTTTAATTACTCATGCTTGCATCTGAGCTTTAAATAGATACTGAGCTTAGGCTTGGCTTGAAAGATTTATGAAAAAGGTTCTTTCCTTGCCATATATTCTCTGGCTGGTGATATATTACTGTTTACTCTTTTCTATTCTTGTTGCCCAATATGTTTTGTGTGCTGATGAAGTTTGAGGGTTTGGCGGTGGGGGAGAGGAACATAACAAAGAAGGTATTGTGCAGCAGATGGCCATTTAAATGCCAAGGTAATCACCTGAGTAAACTTGTTTTGTTGATGGATGGAAGAGATAAAGAATGAGGTGAAGATAAAATACTATATAGAATGGTATATCTCTGTAAGGGCTTTAAAACAAAAATACGCTACTGTAGATGGTTTAAAGAACACTTTTGATAAAGTGGACATCTTGTAAAAGATTAACAGGGAATATATTGAGGTCAAAATGTTCACAATTCATACATTTTCATTATATAAGAAAATAAGAATAAGAATTTCTAAACAATTTAAAAAATACTATAGCAAACTTTTAAAAATGACTATTAAAAAGATTTGTCAATTTAGGTTGAATTTAGGTTGGATTCACATTGCATCAAATATTATGTGTTAGCACATGATGGAACAAATTTGTGTGAAGGTAGTTTTGATCACGAAACACGATATGACAAAACATGATAAAACATTTTCTTCTCTCATACCTTCTGTATTAATCAAGATGCAGGAAAGTGATGAGGAAGTAACTTTGTTGCTGTGGTAGTGTAGTAGTAAAACTGTACAATGTAGGCTTCTTCTGCACAAATACTATCAGTTTTTCTATGTCTAGCTCGGCAGTAGGTAGGAAATATGGGCAAAAAATCACTGACTGTGATTTTTTCACCAATACCATTTGATCACCATTATCCCCAGTGACTTGATCTCAAAAGTATCGATAATTGAGATATCAGTGATCAGAGATACTCGCATCACATGGCAACAGTTACTCAAGCTATGGAGCTAGTATTGCTTCTTCTAGACAATTGAGTAAATACTCACTTCGCGGCCCTTGTTATTATTTTATTTTTTATTCTCTACCAGCTAATTGAAATTGAAAATCAACCTTATTGACTGGCATGTTTTACATGTTATTTCTATTTTAAACACTTGATATCATAGAGCTCATTTTTCAATAATAGGATCAGTTTGTTACGTACAAATGACTTTAATGGTTTAAATGTTTCATTCACATGCGTTTTCAATACAAAATATTTGTTGTCAAGAACAAAATCGAAAAGCGAGCTTACAAAGCGAATCACATTTTGGATTCTTTTTAAAAGTAGTCTACGGAAAAAAAAACAGTGATCCTATCCCCAAAATTGCAAGTAATAAATTAAAATAAGTAACAAAATAGAAAAAATGTAAAAATAAACTTTAATATTTACTATGTGTTGATGATCCTAATCATCCTATAGTTTAATCTTAAGTGTGTATATATAATAATTGATTAAAAATTTTCTAGCATCTCCTAATTTAATGTTAAGTCTCAATGCTGTGGTTATGAGCTTTATTTCTTTGTATTTAAATTAGTTTATTTGCTTCTAATAGATGTATTGTTCAAATACTATTAGATGTACAATATTTAAAATAAAATAACACTACAATAATATAATATATGGCCTGCATTCCAAACAACATTTTTTAAACCAATCGCCATTATGTTCATTTTTAATGTCACATACATTTTAATTGTAGTGAAACCGATAATTAAATAAATTACACAGCTATGTCAAATAAGTTTTAATATTGGTACTCAAGTTTAACATAATGTTTGTTGGACCACTAATTTTGCCCAAATTACACAACATTTCACTATAAAATATTAAATAACTTTTTTCCTTTCTTTTTTTTTTCAATTGTAGGAAACTTCTTAAAATGCATACTTTTGTATTGACTGTACATTAGTCAGGCAACATGAAACCAGATGAAACCTGAAGATTAGGTAGCTGTATGTCAATTGTCAATGTCAGTGCCGACAGGAAGAGCTTATGTTAGGCCTTTAAGTATTGAATTCCATTGCAAGCCGTCAAACTCTCGAGTGATTAGTTTTCCTTCCAACCGATTGTAATGAAACTATTTGAGTAAATACCCAATACTCAGAAATAATCGATACTCGATTGTACTCACCTTTTTGGACAGCAGCTAAATACTATCTTTGACCGTGGTTGACAAAATATCAGTTAACATTCATTCTTTATTCTGTTGACGATACGGTGAACAGCAGGGGCGGACAGTGGGGGTCTTTGCTTTGATAAACCGCAACCAAAATAAACATACAGCAATTTACATTTTCTAAATTATAGACTGGCAGACAAAATATCAACCTACTAGTTACCTATTACCTAGCAGCAAGCTGTGAAAGTGAAAAACTATCGGTCCATCAAGTCACTGTGAATGCCAGTCAAACTAGCCTATTATTTAACCAGCTTGTCAGAGTCTGTATTGTCTAGGAAATTTATAATAAACAAGATGGTGATGCATGCACTAAACAAAATGTTCCATGCATTTTGCTCCAGGAAATATGGGAGTGGGGAAGAAGGCTAATTTGTATAAACATGTGTTCTCATGTGTTATCCTGTTTTATTGTTTTGCTTGAGCTTATTTCATGAAGTGTGCGCCTTTTATTTTTTTCTATAGTTTGCCAGCAATTAGATTGAAAATACTTCTTTCAAAATTACTAACTAACAAATTCCATCATGTATGAAAAGAAAACACTATTTATTTGGTTTGTATAGTTCGATATTCATTGTAAATTTTGTTTTTGATCTAAATTATCTTATATAAAAAAAACTTTCCTTCCATCCTCACAAATTGATTTTTCCAGTGCAAAGTACAACAAATACTGTATGCCCACAGCATGGTCTTTGGTCTCAAACCCTCATGCACAATGTAGCCTTTGATGGGGAATTTGGTTTGATTTGGTTGTGTGGGTACACTTACTTTCAACTACTTTCCTTATCCCTATCCTTTGAAATAAGCTGCGTGTTAAAATAAACAAATTTCAAAATACTGTATTGACCCGAATATAGCATGGTCTCGCACATAATACAACCCTAAAATTTTGAATGTGTTCTACACAGGAAAAAAAAAGTATCGACTCTGCCTCAAGGTAAGAATTAAACAAATATAATACAATTTTATTAAGCCCTTTGAATGCTTTTCTTGTTGTACAGGCACTCCTAAACTTTTCTCCATTTTTTCTCCAAAGTCACGTTTTAGCCTCAGAAATACCAGTCTTGTCAGCATCTTGCATGTTATCATTATTTAATTTTTTTAAATTCACCACTTGCTCTTAATTTAAAAGTCATATTGTAGCTTCTTCTAACTATCTGGTTTACTTGAGACACTGATGAAGCCTTCTTTTCCACACAATCACTCACTTGCGGATCTGCCTTAGGTGGTTTATTAATATCTGTAACAAAGTACAAATTCTGCCACCAACTAACTTAATTGCTATCATTATTATTATTTTTTAATTCACCTATTGCTCTTAATTTAAAATTCATATTGTAGCTTCTTTTCATTATCTTGTTTACTTGATACACCAAGGAAGCTTTCTTTTCCACAAGATCACTCATTTGTGGATCTACCTTGGGTGGTTTGTTAATATCAGTAACAAAGCACAAATTCTGCCACCAACTAACAATGGCCTACTGAGTTACCAGTTTCGTAACACTGAAAGGGTGAGAGGGAGCAAATCCCCTCTTGTGCTTTGTTTTGACCTTGAGTTGATTATTAGACACGCACAATCTATCCTGCCATCCAGATGTAATTATTCTAGCATGCTACAAAATAGACTTCTGTAAGAATTTTCAAGGTTTTTTTAATTCAAAAAGGTTAGGTTGCACATGTAATATGAGTACATTTTTTGGAAGGACATCTTTAGGGAAAAAAATCACTATATTTGGGGCAATATAGTAATAAAATAGCAACATTTCAATCAAACTAATTTAAATATTTTAAATATAAACTTGCAATAAATGAAAATAGAACTAGATTTGTATTTCTCCATATCTTAATAATATTTTAAAATGAAATGATTTTGATTATGATATATTCCTATGAGAAGTGAATTAAATTAAAGTAAATTAAAGTTATTGTTTTAAGTTTTGTGCTAAAATAAGGTTAAGAATTGGAAAATAACAAATTAAATGTACAATTGTGTGTCACAAAAATGTTTTCATACACTTTTATTTAATACATTAAAATTATATAAAAATATGTTTATGGTAACATTTTTTCAATTAATAATAAAATAAATTAAATATTTTCATGAAATTGACTATTTAGACTTTAAAATGTACATTAATGATATCAAAATCTAAAACAAAGTTTGAACTATTGATATGTGAGTATTTGGATTTTCGAGTCAAGCCCGAAATAGATTCTTGAACTTAGGATAAACAGATTTTTTGGCTCAGCAATTTTAAGCTTCTTAAAAGAGATTTCCTTCTTTGCCTTGGATTGTGTGTCTGATAAATTACTTATTGTTTACTCTTTTCTCTACTTGTTGGGGATCTTAATTGTGAAATAATGCACAAGGGTGATGGGG